>JAWQRJ010000266.1:0-23677 GCA_033557515.1 Diorygopyx duplodentatus
CTTACATTATGTTTAATAATTCAATATATTTTTCTAAAATTATTGTGCCAATTCAAAACGTGGGAAATTCAGGTTTCTTTCCGTATATCAATCATAGTTCTACACAAACCCGTTTATGATTACAACAAAAAATGTAACACCTTACATTATGTTCAATAATTCAATATATTTTTCAAAAATTATTGTGCCAATTCAAAACGTGGGAAATTCAGCTTTCTTTCAGTATATACATCATAGTTCTACACAAACCCGTTTATGAGTTATAAACAAAAACTGTAACACCTTATGTTATTTTAACCCAAAAGTAATTCATTAACGCATTTGTTTTTTTTTGTAAAAAATCCAATATATTTTTCAAAAATTATTGTAGCAAATTGAAAAAATTTGACTTTTAGCTGCCTTTGAGTATATAAATCATAGTTGTACACAAACCGGTTTATGAGTTACAACAAAAACTGTATAACACCTTACATTATTTTAACCCAAAAATAATTCTTTAACGCATTTGTTTTTTTGGTAAAAAAATCCAATATATTTTTCAAAAATTATTGTAGCCAAGTGAAAACATTGGACTTTCAGCTTTCTTTCAGTATATAAATCATAGTTCTACACAAACCCGTTTATGGGTTACAACAAAATGAGAGTTAGGAGAGAGAAAGTCGTGTGAGTGATTTCAATCAGTTGATTTCAATCTGTCGTGTAATGTATTTTTCGGAATTTTAGATTCATGTGCCAACGATCTGAATGTACTTCTTTTGCAGAGGGGAATTGTAGAAATGTTTTCACAATTTTGAAATTGTGGAACCAGAACAGAAAAACTTCCGAGCAACGGTATTTATTGCACCACGTTTGAGTTTGTTATCGTCTTTGACATTTTGCAATAAGTGATGGAAGATTCGCTTGCAATCATCATTACTGAATTTTCCATACTTTTTTGTCCCACTTGGTTGTTTTCTTGGCATTTTGAAATTTTGCTTAAGCAGTTAAATAATTAAACTATTTCCAATTTCAATTTAAAGATTTGGGGATTTGAACATTTCATCCGAAGGATGTCATTTCAGAATGTAAAATTGACGTATTTCGACATTTCCTTGATACGAGTTGAATTTATTCCATTTGGCAGTTCCACACTGTATATATTTGTATATACGTATTATATAATTATAATATTTCCTTTGTAACTGAATGAATGCTATTCGGAGAAAGTTTTCTTCGAAAGTTTGTGCGTTGCTGGCTTTAGCTATCAAATGGTTGTATATAAAATCCAAACCGGCAACAACTAAGTCACATTCCACTCCTAAATATTTTGTGATATTATCTTTTGGTGTTAGGTTGAAACCGAATCCGTTTTCTTGGAAGTCTACATACATAATTTAAGTGTTTTGGCATAACTTTTAAACACCACCGTACATTTCAATTGTTCTTCCAGCTTTCACACATAGTCAACAATGAGTTATGCGGATGCCTGGGTATTACCAATAAACAGTCGGGAATTTCATAGAACCTCTCTCTTGAAGGTCGGTCTACACATTGGCGTACGCATTGGCATACGAAACGTCCGGATGGAACAGAGATAATAAACAAGTGCCGACCAAGCAGGGCAGGCTATTTCAGTCATTGGAAAAGTGGAGAGGCGGTTTGCTTTATCTATGTTTGCCCGTTTCCCTTTTGCGTTTAACGTGCGTTGATAACACGTTAAATCCCAGTCAAAAAGAAGTAATTAAATTACACGCATCGGAAGTGGGATAACAGCGCTGATAACAGCGCTCCCAAGAGAACCAAAATGTTCGATAAAAATGCAACAGTCTTCGACAGATCATCCAAGGAGAAGCATAAAAAAGTGACAAATTCTCGAAGGCGTGTTTTTGTGTACACAAATATTGCTTCATAATTCATATTGAACTTGAACATCGGAGGTGACACAGCGAGAACTGATATGTGGTGTTAGTGAGTGCTGTTGATATTTGAAGCGTGTGATTTTTCACATATCTGCAGTTCATAAATTTGTAAACTGACGCCACGGAACAATAAACAGAGCGGCCGATAATTTTATAAAATCTGCGTATTAATTTCGTCTGGCATTTTATCAATTCCGTTATCATGGACACTACTACAGCATTCAGTGAATCTGATGAATTCGACATGGTGGAATACACCACGGCTATCATGGAAAATGTGACTGTTAATGTAACTACTTCGCAGAAAACACAACTTTTATTGTACGATATACTTATACCAACTGTGGGAGTCTTGGCTGTAATACTTAATGGAGCTGTGGTATTTTCGAGTGGATTAATTTTGAAAAAAGGTAAGTTTAAACACGTAAACACTTTAAAGTTGTTGAATTTCAAAGTATTGGATATTGGTTATAGCATAGTGAACACTGGTGATAAAGATAAGACGATTTGATAATATTATCGAAATGTTTTTGTTTACATTTCGATAATATTATCAAATCGTGCTTTAAAATGTGTTACACATACAACTTTCCCAATAGTTTTTAGAATTCACAACTGTAAAATTATACATGGTTACAATAAATATTTATAATTACAATAATAAACAGAGTACCTATTTAAATCACAGGATAATTGGTCAAGTGCCCCTTTTAATAAAACTTTGACACACTTAAAATAAATTAATTGCAATTATCTATCACCAACAACGCACCCATTACAATTTATTTAGTAACAAATATGGTTTATGATGTGCACTTCAAATTTAAATTAAACTTCAAATATAAAAAGGCGGCATTTTTTAATTAGAATAATTAAAAAAAAAATACTGGCCTCGCTGTCACCTCCTTATCTGTTTTAAAATTCTGAGAGTAATCATCTTTTGAGCATACTTATTTTGCATATTTCTGCATTCCTAAAGATATAAAATATATATTTATGTATATATAAAATATTTCAACACAATAAAATTTCCAAAAAAAGATTTGTTTATATTTTGCAATATTTAGTAATTGTAAAATAACTTTAAAAATAAGTTTAATTCATTTATTAAGCGTACAAAGTAAAGCATTTGAACAGAATGAAATGTAACAAAATGTAATCAGAGAGTGTCTTTGATGATATTACTTACTTTATTTACTGACTCTGATTGATTGGTTTATAGTTCATATTTATGATAGGCATCAATTATCTTTACAATATTTATCATAAGGTAACCAAGCTAATAAATTAAAGTACATATTTAGTTCTAACTTTTATTAAATAAAATAATTGCACGTTACAGGTTTAGAGCAACATTATTGTCCATCGTCAGAGGTTTTATCAGAGTTAATTGACCTTATTTGTGAAAAATACGTACCCTATTCTTTTACCGGCGTATTATTTTTATCATTAAAAGTGTGTGCTCCAACCTAATTTGTTATTTTAATTATCAATAATATATACCATATTATAATAATATAGGGTCCGGCACGATGAGCGTTCAATAGAAAGATATGGAGAATCAGGTAAATGAGAACATTGAAAGTTTGGAATTGTTGGTTTGTGGGTACAGCAGTCTTAACTAAACTATTTTCAACTTTTGACCACTTCCGGTTATACCGGAAGTGGTACTCAACTGCATTTTTGAATTCTATGTTAAAATTTAAAGCAACTTTGTGTGACATTCCCTACATTGAATATTAACAGTTCCTGAGATATGTCAGTTTTAACAAAAAAATTGACAGTTACGTTGCTCTTTTAAATCACGTGTAAAACAAGTACTGCAAATAAAGGAAATTTATTTGGCCACGTTAAAGAGATGGCAATCCATCATTGGAAAGTTTGTTGAATTTTTTTAAACATTTTACGGGGTGTACAAAATATTTATTTAAATACGACGTTAAACAAATTTGCAAAAGTTATTTTTTTAAAATGAAAACATTATTTCTATACATTTTTGAATTCTTCTAAACAAATGATATTAACTTTCTGTAGAATATTCTATACCTAAAATGCTTTGTTATTAGGCTAAATCAGTTTAAAGAAAATGCATCCGTATAAGTAATTATTAATAATTCCAAATTAAAACTTAAATTAAATTAATTAATTATTATTAAAACTATTTGACAGTTTTAATAATAATCTCACTCTGCGTCCGTGTATCATTATTGTTATTAACATAAGTTAGTTTTTGTTGTAAAATGTCGCGATTAGGATTCTCTAGTGAAGATTTCTTAAATTTACTAATCAATTATGGAAAATGTAACAGAATAATTGAAAGAACGTGTTGTGTATATTCTGAAAGATATCCCGATCGTCAAAAACCAACCAAAGGCATATTGCGTAGGCTTCTAAGAAATTGCAAAGAATATGGTTGCATTTTGCCAAAAGTTTTAAAAAACAAGCCATTACTTGATGACGAGGGTCAGCAATTTTGGTCTTGGCATTCTTTACTGTATATCGCAACAATTCACTTGAAGATGCCGAAATTGCTCTTAGACTTTCAACCCGAAGAATACATAGAATTTTAGTAAAACACAAATTGAAACTATTTAAATATCATCAAGTACAATATTTGAAGGATGAAGATTTATCTATTCGAGTTGAATTTTTTCGAATGGTTTTTATTAAAAACGCAAGAGAATGATAATTTTACTAAGGATGTGATATGGACTGATGAGACAAAATTTTGTAGAAATGGCCTTTATAACAGGCATAATAGTTATTTTTGGGCTTCAGAAAATCGAAGAGTTGTTCGAGAACGCAATTGCTAAGATTCTTGGAGTTTTAATTATTTTGTGCCATAAAAACGGAAAAATGTTGTGTATTTTTTTATGATTAAAACTTAAATTCGGAGGGGTATGCAGACATATTGAGAAATGTTGTGGGAGAAGCACTGCAACATATTCCAGAAGAAGAGATTCACAGTGCGTTTTATCAAATGGATGGTGCCCCTCCCCATAGGACAATGGCTTGTATTAGATGATATGTTTGACCTCAGGCGAATCAGGCGTACGGCCTGATTTAAAACCTTTGGACTTTTCTGTGAGAAAACAACTCTAACTTTATTTTCATATTGGGGAGGCCTTTCATCAAGATATCCGCCGAGTTAATGACTATAATTTAATGATAGCATTCCTTTAGTGTAAATCGATGTCATAATTTATAATTAGTAGTACTTGTAATTTGTCACAATTTTTTTCCATAATCTAAAACCAAAAACATCTATCATTCTTGTTGTCTTTTTTGGTATCGTCAAGATTTTCATATTTTTTTTCCCCGATAGTGCGCCCTCAAGTTCAGCTAGACAGTATTCGCTCCAAGAATCAAGTAATAGCGTACTTTGAGATCAGTAATCGGCAAATAAACATCCATAAACGAAGTTTTGAAATGGCTCGGATATTAGTTATTGAGTGATTTTCTAATTTCAAGCATTTGTAAAGTACTTTGAATTAAATACCATAGAAGCCGCTGAGCAAGGTAGCAGTAAATATGGTATCCATATTGGAATATGAAGAAATATTAAAACAAAACTATGGGTTGCGCATGACACATTTTTACTGCCTATTTATTTGCTTTCAGTATGTGAAATATGCCCGGATGTAATTCAATTCCATAGAAAATGGCATTGAAAAGAGAAATATACAAGTTATCTAACCTTAAAGAATACAGGTGACTCAAAGATGTTTATAACTAGCTATACATTCTCGACAGTTTTTTCAAATGTTTGAATATATTTAACATTTATTCTAACAGTATTAGTAACGCAACTGCGATACTCATATTATTTTCTGTAACATTTCCATGGCAGTTTGCAATATTATAACCACCACATTTTTGTGGTACTTCTTTCATTAATTGAACTGCAATTATCGGAATACCTTTCATTCATGTTCATTAATGAGTTTTTAACCTTGTCCACAGGCCAGCAACCTCGTACAACATACTTATTTCTGGGAAATGTGGCTATGACCGATCTTATAACTTCCATTGCTGTAATGTTTGGTCAAATGTTTCCGAAAGAGTATAGAGACCACTCTATATGTTCTTTACAAATGGGTAAGACAAAAACGTATTAAGTTTATTTCTAACAACCAAAATTTGCCTTTAGGGCGCAATATCTGATAAACACAAAATGTTTTTAGAATCTCAATATGCATGTTGTTGTCTAAATTGTAATCAAAACAGGACCTTCTACGATAACAACGTAATCATTATTTTCAGGTATGATCGTTTCTAGCACAGTGGCTTCCGTATATTCAGTTGGGTTAATCGCTGTTGACAGATTCCTATATATCATTCACGGTTTGCAGTATCAGAAGTGGGTATACCCATTGCGCGCTCGAATATTAATTTTGATAACGTGGATAATTGGTAAGTTTATTTGCTTTCGGATTAATCCGTAACGTTTGGTAGTTTTATCAGCTTTTCGATAAAGGCTTAGTCTAATTACTAATGCAAAACTGTTTCTTCTAGGTTGCATTCTAGGTTTTATGCCTCTTATGGGATGGTCTGGTGACAGTAAAAACGGGAAGCAATGTTGGTTCGTCTTGTTGGCGCCAAAGGAATTGATATTTCTCACAGTATGCGTTGGCATGATACCTTTGCTTACAGTCGTGGTACTATACTCCATCATTTTATATCATGCCATCCGAAAAATTCGGCAACTAACTCGTGCGACGGTAGCCGATGTCCAAAATAAAGTTGAAGTAGACGATAAAGGTTTGAGGATGTTTAGGGGGCGTGGTAATGCCTCAGATACTTCGGATGTTGAACAAGATCAACCGTCCACTCCGAGGGAGGAAAAAAGTCTTTTCAAAAAAATCTTTACGAAGAAACCCAGCGCAAATCCAATGAACAATCCGAGCAAATGGAAAGCGATCAAAGTGGTGGTGTTCACTTCTGGAAGCTTCGTCATCACGTGGTGCCCATATTTCATAGTGTCCATCATGTACACGTTATGTGACAAAAACGACGAAACCTATTGCAAAACATTAATGATCCTTCTGGCCAGTCCTTTGGCTATCTTGGGATTTTGCAACGGTCTCATAAATCCAATAATATACGCTTGGTGGCATCGGGGATTTAGAACTTTCGTGACGAATAAAATGCAGTCGATACGGAGAAAGAGCAAATCGGCATCGTCCAAAAACACTTCCTCGACGTCAGAAGGCAACAGAAAAATATCAAACATCAGCGCGGACGCTGCTAAGTTGGCCAGTTTACATCCAAGATCCGAAAGTAAGGAGAATATTATAGGACCATCGAATAACGCGACCAAAGACGAACATGGAAGCGACAACAAGTCGTCCACGAAAAGCGAAACCAGCACGAAACAATCTGATGTTTCTTTAAACAGAAACAGCACTTCCGCCAGTGGCACTCCTGATGGATTTTCTTACATGGAAGAACCTTCCCGAAGTGAATCTAATTTGACCACGCATTTGTGAGGAGTTCTATCTTCATTGTTATTATTATTTTTATTTAATGATCATTATCAGTATTTATAAAACATGTATTTGTAACATATTCGCTTAATTTACTAATAAAAATTTAATACCTTGGATTGGAGGTTTGTTATCCCTTAAAAATCCCTCCAGTGTTTCGAAAGAAACAATTTTCGATATCGACCTTTAAAAATCACTGTTAGGTAAAATAGCTGCTTTCAAGATTATTTATACAGTCAAAGCCCACCGCGCTTTGTAGAAAGAGTGTTAAACATTGTTGGGCAAATGTAGAAACATCAAAATACCAATCGGGTTTATAACCAGTCAATCCTATACCATTTCAACTTGCAAAGTCAAATCAATTTCTTGACACAGTTGGTAATTCCGTAAAGTTAGTAATTTAGTTAGTATTTTGCGCTGCCTCACTATAAAGTGGGCAATTTTCCACTGCGTAAACTAAAAATAGTTTATGAAACCGACTATCATAAAAACCGCCCACTAATTGTCCTTACATAAGAAAATTACAATTTTATTTTTACGCCATGTCCAACGGATTATCTGATTTTCATTTATTACACACCATAAAAGACCTCTTTTTAATCGTTCCCTCTCAAAAGGTCAGGCGGTCAGAACGTATAAATGCGCGGGGTATTTTTAACATCCTTTGCATGCAAATTCATTCTGTACGCTAATACAATAACCGCAAACTTTTTACTGTCGGGGTTACAGACTGACGATGGCGTTGGATTATGAGAATTGATAAATCTAAATTCGATTAGCTACATACCACTTAATTGTTTTTCATTTCCACTAGATTCGCATTCAATTTCTTTATTCACATTGTCCAAGCTTCGTTCTCTACTCCAGTCTGTCTTCAGTGCTGCTGATGATGAGCATTGGCCTTGGTCTGTGTTGTTATTGAACGGCTCCGGTGGACAAACTGTTGAGTAGCTCGATGTCCCGCTTTGCATCCTTTGGGAAACTGAATAAAGACCATTTTGGCCGCTCACCACATCTTCAGTTTGGATGTAGTCATCCTGCAGACTTCTGGGTTGGTATTCGCTAGAAAAAGCAAAAATATACATTCCCATTATGTTGAGCCCTTGAACCTTATAATCTGAAACCCGACATCAACTTTTGGGGTCCTCTTAAACTTACGAAAATATGGAACCATAAAGTTGAGTTAGTCGTGTTGCATTATTCATTAGTCACACTACGCCATAGCATTTGCCGACCTTGTTTATACCACGTCATAACACGGGCAAATCTAAATATTTATACTGCCATCGTATAGCGTCACTCTTCATGGCGTAGAACTATGAAATTAATGTCATCGCTTTTCTAGAGTGACCTTCTTGTGAGATGCAAATTTTGCATGCTGAGACAGGGGTCAAGTTTACCATTTTATTGTAGTACACCCAATACAACAAGACCACGAGCTAGACGTATTCATAAGGTGAATAGATTTGTTATAGGTAAGATATTATAGATTTTAATAAAATCGTATATCCATAAATTAAATAAATAAAAATGCAGAATAAAAGAAATTGAATACAAACGAATTATATTAATCTATCCTGACTGCGGTGAAGCGTAACCTCATCTCTATGGTAGGAAGTTTACAATTCTTTCAGATGATCGACCATTGAAATGGTTAGAAAATATCAAAGATCCAAGTTAAAGATTCTTAAGATGGAGGTTAATCTTGGAAGAGTACGAATCGAATATCGACCAGGTAAGCGCAACCAATATTCCGATACATTAAGCAGAACTAAACCAGAAGAATGTTCAACCATTCACAGATAACTTCTATTTTTCCTGCTGAAACGTACGAATGCTTCACTAAAGCCAGCACTGAGTAGATAAAGGAAAAGAGTTCACTTCCAATCGTTTTAATGAAGTAGCAAAGCTTTTTAAAATTAAAACATTACGTACGACCGCTTATCACCCTCAGACCAATGGAACATTGGAAAGATCTCAACACACCATTGCAGAGCATTTAAAACACTTTATTAATAGTAACCAAACCGATTGGGATCAACGGATCGATTTTGCTAACCATTCTTTCAACTCTAGTGGCATTCGTCCACAAAATTCACCTCCTATGAACTTGTTTTCGATCATAAACTGATTACCCCCAGTTCCTTAACAGCATGCCAATCTTCTGATATACGTACGACTAAATGGCTGAACTAAAACTAAAGTTTAAAGTCTCATCAATTAGCAACAGAAAACCTAGTAAAATCGAAATTCCAATGCAAAATAACCAATAATAATACTGTCAAAAATGTTAAATTGAAGACAGAAGATTTAGTTTTGCTTCTCAACTCACAACCAAAACAAAACATGTCAAGAAAACTCCCTGCTTCATATACAGGGCCGTATAAAACAATAGAAATAAATTCCAATGTGAACTCAACCATTTTGATTAAAAAGAAGCGCGTAAGAGTTGATGATAATCAATTGAAACATGCTTTTGTTTCCTATCGCTATTAACATCTCAGTATACAAAAAGTGATCTAATCCCGATTACTCCGTTCACCAAATGGTTCGGCTTATACTTCGAACATATAGGTAATATCCAATATTTTGACCAAACCTAGGATATCTTTAGACATATTAACATCAACATTCAAAAGAGGACTCATAAATGGAGTAGGCGTAATCTTTAAAGAATTATTCGGTACATTAGATGACCACGACGCTGACTTTTAAGTAAAAACACAAGTAAACTAAATCACGATGAAAAGAAAAGCATTTTGCTGAGCTATTAAAGGAGCAAATTCAAATAGTTAGTAGCACCATTCAAAATTTTAATTCAACACGCGCTAATAAGAACAACCTAATATTTACAGAAAAATTCAAAAGGTTTAAGAATTTCCAATCAGAAAAAAGAATCATTTAGTTTTGGACATTAAATAGTACATAGGTGGACCTCTTTTACGTCTTTCACTAATTATTAAGGAATTAAACAACGAATATTATACTACAAGTAATGCTTACTTATTTGCCAAATCCAACATTTAGTCCAGTCCAATAGTAAAAGATATACTAGAAGATTTTATGTTTTTAAACTGTTTATGGCGGTGCTGATAACAGGAATTAATAGTTTTCTAACAAAATATCTTGAGGTTAAACTTTGTGGAGCCAAAAAACCACGAAATTTATGGACTTTTTCAGCTTTTTGCTTATAAATCGAAAACTATGCAATTTTTGTGTACTCTATCCCATGACAAAGAAAAAGCATTAAATTCTCTTCTAAATCTTCATTGGTGCAACTTTTTTCTAAACCCATTACTAAGCGCGCTACAGTTCACTGAAAATAACACTTTTTCCAACTTTGTGGAAAATCAGAAACTCCATTTTTCCTTCATTTTACTCTCTACCTTGTTTATATTATAGGTAATTGCAAGATGTTAATAATGATTAATTTCAACGGTAACATTGTAAAACAAAGACATTGAAAAATTGTTTATTTAGAACTTAAAGTAACATTGTTATTATACATTAGCAACATTAGCTTGAGGAGTAGACGAACATTTTCCTTGTTCTTCAACAGCCTTGATCTTCATTGAATTTGTTGTGCCATCTTCAACCTGGTCGTCAAAGTTATCGTCGTTGTTGGTTTGGTCGATGGTATCCCAGACATCAGCTTCATCATCATCTTCTTCTTCTGGGGAAATAATGTTATATACATTTTCGCAGTTGACCCCGTTACAGTTTTTGCAAATTGCTGAGCACTTCAGGCCTGATTTTTGACATGGACATGCCTTGCTGCACCCCCTTTTACAGCTGCACGAAACAACATGCAGCAAGGATTCAGGTGCTGGGTTTTTGCACATTTCAATTGGGGGAAGGAGACCGCCAGAGCAGCGAACCCACCGCCATTGTTCAGGAGGGATGTTGTTTCCCAGCCAAGCTTGCACCTGATGGCAACAACGGAGGAAATGATGCTGTGCAACCTCTTGCGTTGTTGGCAGCCTTGCAAGGTGACCTTTGCGTTTTGTGGCCGACTTAGAAAATAACTGGAACCTCAAGGTGTTCAATGTCTGTGTGGTGCCTGTGCATCCACTGTGCAGTGCGATAATGAAGTTTTCCCCAGCCTTGATTATTTCTTGACGAGTAGCCTCTGGTTTCTTGTACACATAAGCTGTTTCCTCAAGCTGATCATGTTATTTCAAAATGTTACAAAACTTTTCTTGTCCTTTCCTTACCCAAAAAGAGCGGATGTTGTATCGCATCCGCTGATTGCATGAGTGAAAAGAACGTTGTTGTTATTAGATTTGTATGACATGGTGAGAACCACTTGGTTTCAATGTTTCCTCTTCCTGGTTTTTGGTAAAGCAGATTTTTGTGTTCGTGTCCCAAAGCCGCCATGATCACGAGAAGGTGAATGTCTTCTCCAACAATTACGATACTTTCAGAAGTTTGGGTCCTTCAAATGGCTGAGGTTGCAATCATGACATCAGCACCTTCTTCTGGCTGGTCATTTTGAATTTTGCAATTTTGAAATTCTGTTTTAAGCATCGAAATGAAGCAGTTCCTGTTTCTGTAGTTGGCCAGAAATTTGTCATGAGGGATTCTGTTTATCATGTCTGCTGCAACTACGACTTCAGTAGAAGTGTAATTGCAGCAGATCGACAACCTGCTAGATCGAGAACTCTTTCAGAACATTTTGTTCTAATCTGTTCTTCCTCAGAGCCTTTGTGGAGAGGGGAACGAACACCTGCATCTGAATAGGACGGGTTGGGGAACGTCACGTGACCAGTAGGTATCTTTGAGCTGCACTCCTTTTACTATCCCCACCCTCCCTTCCTTCCTACTTGTCCTTCCGCCTTCTCCTCTTGAAAGTTTTTCCCCTCGCACTTATTCATTCATCGATTGATACACTTCGTTTTCATAAGAAGTGACAAAAAGAATTTTTTCGAGGTAGGAGGCGAAAAATAACCCACTTTCTGTTCAAGTGCGAAAAAAGTGTCATTTTCAGAAAGCTATAGCTCACTTAGTAATGGGTTTAGAAAAAAGTTACTGGAATGAAATTTGTAGAGAATTTAATGCTTCTTTTTGTCCACAAAAATTGCATAGTTTTTGAGTTATAAGCAAAAAAATGATAAAAGGCCGTAAATTTCGTGTTTTTTTGGCTTCACAAAGTTTAGCCTCGAGATATTTTGTTCGAAAACTATTAATTCATGTTAGTAGGATCCCCATAAACAGTTTAAAAACATAATATTTCTTCGTATTTCTTTCTTCCACTTTAAACGCACATGTTAAGAAATAGTCAAAGTATTTATTAGTCATAGTACTTTACTAACTTTTAATATACATATCTCAAATGTTTTATGTTGACTTACAAATCAAAATATAAATGGTATTCCATAATACCCGAACTTCCTCGAATAATCTCGTTGGTTTTTCGTCAATTAAGTTAAAACCCACTTATTTTTAAAAATGGGTACTAACGAACCCTGAAGGGTACAAACGAAACTAAAGGCGCTACAATCATCTACGGCAGACCAGTAAACAGCACCCGCTTACAGATTTAAAATATCTTTTAAAATGTCGAAGTTAGGACTTACCCCTATTGCTAAGTTTTTTTCAAGCCCTCTTAACTTCCAACCCTTTAGGGTACGTTTTCAATTAAGTAAGAAGGTTAGTAAGAAACTGGTATTTCTTTAAGAGGGCCTGTTTATTCTGAGATGCTATTTATATGCCTATTATGATTTCTAAAAATTCTCTTTAACAAACCTTATTTCATGGAAACTTCTATCTTATTTCGAGAATTGAATGGTTTTAAACTTTAAACAAAAGGAAATTGTTAAGTTTGATTGTTTGAAAATTGAATGCAAAATTATTAACGGTCTGCTCTAAGCAAACATAAATCTATCTCAACATTCCAGTTTATATGCGTACATATATGCGTAACATTCGAACTAACCATAGTCCATTTCGCCACAACTAGGAATTCTCTACATAAAATGTAAATAATAATCGATAATTGCTGCTACTACTACAAATTCATAATAAACTGTGTATAACATTAAATACCTGTATTGTTCTACAACATAATCTGACGTTTGCCCATTATAAGCCCTATTAGAAGAATATTCAACTGGAATGACAGTCACATAACTGTTGGTTTGCACACCATTCTGTTGCAAATCTTTTTGTTCAGCGTTGGCCATGACTGGATAACTAATTCAAACTATCCGTAACACGACCATTATTTGTACTGCTTGTAATAGATGCGTTTTTAGCCATTGTGTACACTCGGATGTAAATTGCGGGTTCTAGGCATTTATCGATCGCACCTAGACAACCGTGGGATGGTTTCATGGCTGTCGACTTTGTTTAAAAGGAGATTATGACGTTATAATTCGCGGTAGCGCAGTAATTAGGTGGAGTCTAATTTGAAATGCAATCGTTGCAAATCAAGTTTTCTAAAAATCTTTTAAGGTTTTGTTTAGGGCGCCGCGCCCTTGTTTCGATCAGGACGAAAACTACTTTATCAACCTCTTGTCATGCGTACTAGCCCTCAATAATTTGAAAATAGGGGTGAATACATGGAATTGATTTGCCTGCGTATATTGTATTAACTTATTATTCGGTAATAAATATAATTGTTAATATCATAATCATACAAACAAACTTTCTGTTGATATTATAGGCCCAAAAAACAGTTATAGATCCAACAACAACCAAGCAATATCTATTTGATCTATAATATCTAAACGTTTCAAACAATTGTAATTAATATAGCTGATACCTCCAGGACAATGTTACTTTATTTTTGAGTGTTTATTAAATAAAAAAGTTACGACGAGGATGGGATTCGAACCCACGCGGGCAGAGCCCATTGGATTAGCAGTCCAACGCCTTAACCACTCGGCCACCTCGTCGACCGTTATCACGTTTCATGATGATCGAATAACAAAAGTGTCCCTTTAAAATATACTCCTAATAGTTTATTTTTTCTTAATTTGTAAACAAATAATAAGAGATCTAAATAACTGTAAACTCATCGTTAAATTCCGGCAAAAAAATTGTACTTCCACTCACAATGTATTTATAACGTACCACCTGTTTTGAAAGGGTTGCCATAGCAACGTTATACGCAACCCTTAAAATTCCTGTGCCCTCTACTGCCTCAGTGAGTGACAAGCAATCGCTTTAGGTGAGATGTTGCATGATGTTGCCGCCAGTGTAATTTTCCTCGTAAACAATGTGACGTTTTCAAGGTACTGACAGCGCTCCAAATTTAAATTTAAGGGGTTTCGTTTTCTGAGTTGACTTGAACTTTGCTTGAACTTGCTTTGCAATTATCTTGCGTTTAATTTTTTTCCTATTTTTAGCATTGTTTTTTTTTGTTTTACAACACAAATTGGCAGTTTCATAAATTAGTTAATTAAATTAAGCTTTTTTTATAAATATTATTTGTATGTTAAATACATTATTATGCCTGTATCACACTATAACAAAATAATAACCGCATGTTGTTTTTAAGTAGAAGACAAATAGTTTTAAAAGTTTAAATCAATATTTAACGTCTAAAAATAGTTGAACTGCATTTGTTCTTTTGATTTATCAAAATAAGTTATTACAGTATTATAATTTTCACAACTGACATACTACATGATTAAGTAAATTTTTATGGTTTCACTTTGTTATAAATATTACAAAACCATTACATTCATAAGTTTATTTATCAAAGATTTTCTGGATTGCTTAATGCTGTAATGTGGTTCAATGTAGTTCATTTGTCGATATTTTACAACAAACTTTCTGCAGATGGTTTATGATCAATGTCTTAGATAAAGCTATAAAATTAAACCTTAGTAATTGTGGTGTTTAGAAAAACAATGTTTGTTTTTAATATCCCAAAATTTAAAAATTTATTGTAAATTTTAGATATGTGAACATGATGTTCAAATATTTGCTTATTACTTATTGAATTAAAGATACCCTGTAGCTTATCGAAAAATTGGAAGTTTTTGCACAATATTTTAATTGTTTCTGCATTTTATAATCTTTCTGTGCACTTACCTACCAAAAATTATAAGCGTAGTTTTTAGACAATACTAACATCTAAACACTCTCTGTAGTTTTTGGTATTGCATTTCTTATACCCTATGTATATCGCACATACTTAATTATTGTTGTAACTATTTAATTGTTGTTTTATCACTGTTTTATTACCACATTATTAAATTTAACAAGAAAATATTAACTGGAGTAAATATACACCACAATTTAGAACTGTTTCAATTTAACAACATTTTTATATATGTACTCAATATTTTATGTCCGTATTCTACAATTGAGTATTTGGTACCAAATCGTTCTAAAGTTAAAGTGCTATTCAAGTGTTTCCAGATATGCGATAATTATGGGTACTTTTACAACAAATGTTCTAAGTGTAGAATGTACCATAGCACTTATACTATATTGTTAAAATATACGATAATTGCTATAGTTATAGCGTTGCCTCTCGTAACTGAAATAATTAAAGTATTTTTAGAAGTAAATTTCTATGTCTACTTTATGCCAATGTCAATTTATGTCGATTTAGAATATTGTTTCACATTTGTACCAAACGTTAAAATTCTAAGGTGATATTTACAGATATACGTTTGAAATATTGTAATGCTAAATTGTTTATAAACAACTATCTTTTAACAGAAATCTCATTTGTTTATCGCTTCGAGCTTTTGTGAAACACACAGTAATGCATTCGGTCCAAAATTTTGACGGTGAGATTTTGATATATCTGGTCGAATTATGGTATTCTAACACTAATGGTACCATTTTTGACCTTTGGTCTGTCCATCCGTTAGATATAGTTTGTAGTTCACACAGATGCTCTAATCATTTTAGGAAAAAAAAGCTGCATTGTTTCAGTATTTCTTTCTCCGAGAAGTATTTTCATATATACAGGATATCCCGTTTCTCCTAGACGCTATGCAACTTCAGATTTTTAAAGGGAATACCCTGTATATTATTATATTTTTTGGTTAAGTTATTAGACGTTTTTTACAAAAAGTGACATTAGCTTAACATAGCGGTGCGCAAATGCGATTCCTAGCCCTCTTAAACTTCATTTCAGGTTTAAAAGTTGTTGAATAGTGAGTTATTTTTATAATTGACTTTTGCATTTAATATTTCATTTTTGGCATAATTACAATTGATTTCAACGAAAAGTGTTTCAAAAAACGTACGATGCCATTTAAAAAGGACTCGATAACGTCATAGCTGTGACGTAGATAACGCAAAAAATGTATAATTTATACCAAAAAAAAAGCCTAGTTTTAAAACAAAGTTGGCATGCCCAAGGGTTTTTTGACATTTTTTTTCATAACCACATTACTAATTTTATTCACGTTAACCTGGGACACACAGTATAGTTTAGAACTTATTTTTTGCATTTTTTTTGGCAAAAAATACATTTGAAACAATAAAACTATTTTTTCCTAGAATAAATAGAAAATAAACAGGAAAAGTGTTGCTAACAGATGGACATACAGACAGCCAGATGGGTGGGAAGATTTATTATGTGAACCAAGACGGTTAAAAATTGCTTTATCAGGTTGCCACCGCTTCGGACATCTCATGTCGTATTAAATAAACTCTTGGTATCTGTTAACTGGATTTTTCGGAGGGCATTCAGGAATAAAGGAAGGTCTGAAGAAGGATTCGGATTACATAGGAATTGTAGGTATTTGACATACATTTTTCGTTTACCTGTAATTTCTGTAGAGATTGCAGTTCTTTAGTGAATAAAAGAGCCTTAGCTATTAATCCAATAACTGTGAGACTCCGGTAATCACATTTGTTGTGTAATCACTCTTGTAATGTCCCACGTTTTATTCTTCAATTTTTCCACTTGTATTTGCCTGTAAGGATAGGGCAAAGGACGGTAGACACTTCCAACTTGCCGGGCACTCATTCGGGCAGTCCAGTACTAACGGGGGGAAAGAAAACTTAAACTAAAACCTCGGGTGGTTAATACTTATAAGCAGTTTCGCTATTTGCGGTTATTTTACGTACCTGACAACCCTTTTTATGGTGAAAACCGATTACCAAAACGGTAATAACGACTGCGAGTCACTCATCGTAAGTTTGCTTAATTATTCGAAAAGAACGTAACATTTAACTTGTTTGTAGCCTACTTTAACAACTAGTGACAACGGGTACTTCAGAGGGCTTTGCTACCAACTATGCTTTTGGAAAAATCACTATTAAACGTCAATAGTTGCTGTAATTAATTATTTATAATCATTTGAATGAATGTTTATTTTCTAACTCAATTCTAAGCGAACTCAATTTTTGCTCTCTTTGTAACATTTATTTATTTAAGTTCCAAGTTGCAGTCAACCTTGCGGTGAATACTGGTTTTAATTTGTGATTTGTTTTTCTGACAGTTAGTGCTATTGTTAGGAAAGAATTTGAATTTGATTGAATTATTATAGAGGTTGACGAGACATACCCAAGTCTATAATAATTACATACACAAGCCTATAATAATTACATTACATACACAAGTCTATAATAATTGATCCCAAGTCTCAAATAACTCGCATAACTTGCTAAATAAATAAAGTGGTAAAGAAAACATCGAACAAAACTATGAGGAGCTGGCGAGATCTATCGGTGGGTAGATCTCGCCAGCGAGATAACCGTATTATGGTGGCAAAAAAGTGTTTTTTGTGTGTTTTGCCCGCGGGAAATTGATTAAGATAGGTGCTGACCTTCAAAAAGATCGTCTTAAAACGTAAAAAAGTGAGTTTTTGCTTATTATAGCTAGATTGCTATAATAGGGAGCGTTCGTGTGCTGGTCGAATGTTAATTTTGGATTTCACCACACGATGGCGCTTACCTTTTATTATTATGAATTGAAACGAACACTGAAAGTTCGAGCGGGGCTCGGAGTAACTGATAGGAGTAACTGACCAGGCACTAATAGTTTAATACAGCACAGTTTTTCAGTCGGCTTCATCTGAACTGTCCTTGACTGGCCGTGTTTTTGTAACATAACACAACAACAAACCGTCCGCATGATGCAAATAACAATAATAAATATATTGGAGGAGTCTCCATCTAGTGGATCCCAGTGAAGGTAGAGAAAATAGAGTTTGCGAAAGAAAACTATTAGGTATAATGCTTTATTTTACGTGAAAACAAGTTCTTCATAATTATCGTCATGTGATTGCCGAGAAAATTATCCACTGCCAATCAGAAGGATTTCCAAGCTTTTTTTTATTGTAACTATTTTATCTTCCAGATTTTGGAATTTTAACATTCGTCGAATGGCAAGTTCTGTAAATATTCCTGCCTTTAGTTTGGCGTCTGATATTTTCGGAAACTTCGATCGCATTTCGCGAAATGACTCGGAATGCTTATCTATGCAGGCTGTCTACAATAGACCGTCCATTAGAAATATACGGGGAACAGATAAAGCTAGAAGTCTAAAAATTTGGATTTGAATATGGTAGGAAGGGAACTAAAAAAGATAAAAATATTTTCAACAAGCTGGTGGTTCCGGTTATACCGAAAGTTGACAACAGCTTAGTTAATTTAATTTTGTTCTTAATCTACATTCAATTGTCAACATCTTTCGTAATACGCTTGCTAAGCCTAAACTTAATCGTTTTCGAGATATTGATTTTTTTCGCAAAAATTGTGCAACCGCAGCAACATTTTGAAAAATCGAATTTTCATAATTAGACATGTGCGATAATATTCATTCTTCATTAACCATTAGTTGAGACATCGAACTTTTCAGAAATACACCCGGCAGGACATTCTTACGTACATGCTTTACAAAATTGAATTTTGAAATAAGAAAACCGATTAAATGACAAAAAGTGATTTTTTTAAATGGCGCCTACCAAATATTAAGCTAAAATAAGATAAGCTAAAAAGCTTATCGAATGTAGAATTAAAATCTAGAATCTTTAAACGGTATTCCCTATACCTAAAATGTATTCTTTCGATTAAGTAAGGTTTTTCGAGCTCTTGCTGCAAAAGCGATCCTTTTACAATACATGCATTTGTTGTAAATTGAATTATCTGCTAATTAGTTGTCAATTTTGGCGTTTATGTAACTTAGGTTGGTTGATTTAATATTTAGGGTGAAAAATTAATTAATGTATCATTTGGAAATCTTGTTATCAAGATATTTCACATGTTTAGTTCTTGACAACGCTGACAAGTCCTTAATGTGTTCTAAAATGGCAACTAATAATTACTCCAATGTTGATATTATGGATTTATTTATTATTCATGGTCAATGCCAACAAATAATAAGTAGGCCGTGCAGGACATTTAAATATAAACGATTACGACGTCGTAAACAATTTTTATGTTACATTGTGTCATTTATTTCAAATTCAATGCCACAATTTCATTTCAATGACCATAAAATTTATACACTACAGATAATGCTGTCATTAGATTATATACTAACTGTTGACCATCGTCATCACATAAATGCCAATTATAGTTCATCTGAATGATATCATCGTCTACAGCGCATTGATTTTTGCGATGAGGTAATCAACGTGTCCAATTAACAACATTTTTTTCCACGAACTTTCATGTCTACAGACATGACGCTAACGTGTTACACTTTAGACAAGGCGAAAGTTTACGAAAGCCCTCTACACACGCGAACTTATCATCGCTTTTAAAATCGGGGTAACGGTGTAGTGGCCAATACGTGCAGAAAAATTAGGTCAACTTGAGTGGTCAGGGCCAAATTTTGGGAAATGTAATTATGGATTACGTATCTACATCCATTTTATAAGTGATTGGTAAAATTATATTATGTTCAAGTTTTTATTCGATCGATTATTTAGACCCACCCCTTACTGCGTTAATTTCAACAGTTCCATCGAGTAAACCTGACACGTATTGTGAATTTCCGTTTCTATTTTCAGTATATTTCTCTGACTGTGTTCGTTTCTCACCAGTTAGTTACGATTTGGTTAATATTTTTAGGAACGCCAAATTAATTTCCTGGAGCTTTCAAATCGATATCGTAAAACAATATTTCACCTGTTTTTATAAGTTTATAACCCCGTTTATTATTCACGCGATGCCAACTTCCCTGCTAATTTTAATAACTTAATTTCGGAAGTGTTTTTGGGACGTGTTTCTTACAAAGGTAAAATTGAAAACGTAAAATTAATAGGACTCCACACTTCGCGAAATTGAGGCGATCCATCGCGATCATAAAACATCGCGTGGCGTGTTTCCATGTCTCAGCGAATTCACTTTGGGCTGCCGTGGTGTTCTTTATTTTAACTTTTGTCCCTAACGATGACAAACATGCACTGAAAAGCCACTAAAAGTTTTGAGAAATTTCATAGTATGAAATTTATTCGCTCTCCATGCTGAGGAGTGAAGTTTAATTGTAAATGAAAAAATTAATTCGAATGAATTCGATTCATTTCGAACATTCGGGCAAAAATTTTCGTATTAATTTACTACAATTTCCTTTCTCCGGTTTTGTGTCAACATCGTCATAAAGTTACCTGAAACCTTTTCAATTCAAATGTTATCATTCGCCAAGTTTTGCATCTTGTATCTTCCAAAAATTGATTGCCATCAAATTCCTTCTATAACCCCAAGCATCCACAGAAAATTATAAGCCGTCAGCACCAGTTTGGACAAACACTAATCCACATCCAAATTTTTGTCCCAGCCACCCTACTTCTCCACAGTATCAAAAACGCGCGGAATCACCGGAAGCTCATTCCAATTCCTTTCTTCTAGGTTTGAAACCATGAATTCTGCGCCTTTGAAGCCGTGCAGAAATGGCGGAGGTGCCCAGACGCCCCGAAACCCATCGCCCCCGTTCGCCATGGCACCCCCCGTGCTGCCATGAGTGCTGTGCCGCCAATTGCCGCCGCGCCGCAGGGCAAGGGGGCGCGCGTCGCGAGCCCGCGCGGCGTCACGGCGCTCATGTACGCCTGCCAGCAAGGTGACGTCGAAAAAGTGCGGCGGATCTTGCGTGCTCAGGTTAGTGTGTTAGCGAAACGACGGCGGTCAGAAGCCGGTCAGGTAAGTGGAACACTTGCACTAGCCGCCTTGGATTCCCAGACACGAAACCTTTCGCTATACCGCCCGCGTGCGCTTCGAGCTTTAAAGCACCGCCAGATATCGGGGATGGGAGAATTCGATTTTAAAGTTTAATCCGGACTGGTACGTGTAGAGTGTAGACAGAAACTTTTTGTTCTAGTAGGCTAGATTTAAATTTAAAGGGTTGAAAGCTAATCCAGCGAAAGTCATTTGTTCCGCTTCGTGTTTGTTGTGGTGAGCGTCGATGTTACCTTTGCTAGGTGAGCATGGTCGCTAGTAATTAGAGGTAACTTGATTTTTTAAATTAGGTCACTGCAGGTTTTTGCCGTCAGTGATTTTGATTTCTTTTTTCTGCGTTCTGCTTTAATTTAAATGGAAATTTTGTATTCGATCATTGATTATAAAAAATCGTTAAATTTAAAGATTTAAAAAAAGATGTAAATGCCATTTACTTAAATTTAGCTTCCTAGCTAGAAAACTAAATATATCGAATGCTATATTGAATCCTTATTATGATTTTATACCCGTGTTCTAAACTCTAATTTAAAAACCTCATCCTCTCAGTTTGTCCATCAAAAGTCCGCCCAGTACAAAAGAAGAACTGAAAATATCTGATAATTTCACACGATACCGTTTTAAATCTAAATAATAAATTCCCAAACATAATCAGAAAATACAGTATCCGTCCATTAAACTCTATACCCTTGAACTCGCCATAAAATATTTATCACACGTAGGCAAGTTCTTACAAAGAGAAAAGTTGTTCAATTATGCACATGTCAATTATTATTGGATTACCATTCAACTGATTCATGGAAAACACGATTTCGTTTTTCAACTGTTAACCTTTTATCCATAATGACAGCATTATTTACACAGGCTGCATTAAAAATGTTCCCCGTCAAGTTCATTCAAAATGTTGTATATTTTGAATAATGTATAATGTATGTATGAATATTTTTATATTTATTTGTTTTAGGCTTAACTATTAGAGCATATTTGTACGATTTGTATTACCAATTTGGATTAAAAATTATTATTATTATTATTAAAAGTGCCATTATTTCGAATAAAAAGTAATCTCTTTAAATAAGAGCTTAAATTAAAATAAAGAAAAATATATTAAATAAGTTGATCAATGATCATTTATTTTTGCGCTTCAGGTAAAGTTCATCAGGTTGATTGAATACTAAAATTTAAATAATTTTCCCTGATGTCGTTCCGTTATATATAAGTTATGTGTCACCATGTGTGACTCGTACACACAATGTTTGTCTCCGAACAAAGGAATCATCTCCAAACAAAGGAAATGCTGAGTAAGCATATTTTAGATTAAGACTCGCTATATAAGCCGAGAGAACGCTACCGTGCGTTAATTTATAACAAACCTTTGTGCTCGACGTTGTTACCCGAACATACGAAACAAATAAATTTGTTACACAAGTTTTTTAAGTGCTTTTTAAAACACCACCGCCGAGCTGTGACGTGTAACTGGCGCAGTCAGTAGTAGGATCCTGTTTGAAGAATTCAGGAAGAGTAACAACGAAAAAGTGTTTAGTGGGTGTTTAGTTAATTTAGTGGACAACCCGAAAGGACTCCAACTACTGATACGAATCGAAGGAAGTACATTCAAGGCAGTAAACCTCAAATTGGTACCTGTCAAGGCATTGCACCAGCGGATCACATTTCCCAGAGTCACCGAGCCGTGTATGAAACTTTCCAATAAGCCGCTCACCCCGTATTCCCGGAGACACCTCAAATTGGCTAACTCCAACCCAGAGAAACAAAGAAACAAACCAAGAAACCCACAACAAACCAACACCAAATGAGAATCGTCCCATTAATCATACTAGTATCCACCACATACAAACTGTAAGTGATTTTCTATTTTTTCCACCATTGAGACATTAACTGAAATATTTGACAATTTAAATCTAAATTTAAATATGCCACACTCATACTCAAGATCTTCTATCACACCCACTGAGGTAAATGCGATACCAATCTTTGATGGCAACCCTGTAGTGTTACCATTGTTTACAGAGGCAGTGGAAGAATTTATTCAGGTTTATTTTGATATAAGAGATTTGGCAAACCCTATTAATTCTTTTATACTAAAAATTGTAAAAGGAAAATTTGTCAAAGACGCACAACAGTTAATATCGTCCCGTGAATTAAGAACATGGAATGAAATAAAAGAATGTCTGAATTTAAATT
>JAWQRJ010000267.1:0-23628 GCA_033557515.1 Diorygopyx duplodentatus
ACAAAGAACAATTTATTATCAAAAAATTCTAAACCACCCAGAATTTATTTCCTACCAAAAATTCACAAAGAAAACATACCCTTTAGACCAATAGTAAGTCCGATAGACGCACCAACATATAAACTGCCTAAATTTTTATCAAACATAGTTGCAAAAAGTATAGGAAATAAACCAAAAATTATTAAAATTAAATTAATTAAAAATTCCTATGAATTCGTACAAAATTGAAAACAAATAGAAAAAATAAAAGAAAACCATCAATTGTTATCAATAGATGTTACTGCACTTTACACCAACATTTCAATGGAACTAATAATAATCGCAATCAAACAATTTTGGCCACAAATTAGAAAAAACACAGATTTAAACATTGACGAATTCTTAGAAGGAGTGAAACTGTGTCTGGAATCAACGTATTTTAAATATGAAAAAAGATTTTATAAACATATATGGATGTGGATATATGGATGTTCTGTTTATGGGTATTCCCTTGTCAGCAACAATAGCCAACCTGACAATGGAATATGTAGAAGACATATGTTTAGAAAAATTACAAGAAAAACCAACCTTTTATTTTAGATACGTTGACGACATTTTAACTACATCTCAACAATCATATTAAATAAATTATATGAAACATTCAACAATTTTTATAATAGATTAAAATTCGCAATTGAAACAGAAAACACAATCAAATCATTGGCATTTTTAGACACTCTTGTAACAAGAAAAGACAACACATTCTCCATTAATTGGTATCAAAAGAGTACCCATAGCTGGAGATACATACATTATCACTCCGATCACCCAGAAACTAAATATACTAAAAAACATAATAAATAAAGCATTAAACATTTCGGATATACAATTTCATAACAAAAATATGGAAAAGATAAAAGAAGCCTTCATGAAGAATGGTTATCCAAAAAGGATAGTAACGAAAGAGATTAACAGAGCCAGAGCAACAGATAGCAACAACGAGGAAAGATTATTCCTTACACGAATAAAGATGCCATTTCGTATAAGAAGATATTGAATAAGAATAATATAACACCTGCATTCACCATAACCAACACGCTTAGATTTACAAACACTAAGAGCAAGAGAGAAAATAAAGAAGAAAGCAATGTGGTATACAAAATCAAATGCAAGGATTGTGAGAAAGTCTATCCGGGTTCTAAATCTCGACCATTGAAATTACGAATCAACCAACACCGCACCGATGTGAATGTAAAACCGAATAGTACAGCACTAGCAACACATGCAAATGAATTAAAGCATGTGTTCGATTACGAAGGTGCGAACATTGTTGAGCGAGAGAATAACACAAAAAAGAGTCCTGGAAATGCTACAAATCAAAAAGGAAAAGAACGTGTGTAATAGCAAGAAGGATACTCAAGAATTACCGAAACAATACAACGACATGTTTACCGGCAATCTTCTGAAACGTACGAGATAAAGGAGAGAAGAAAACAAGTATGCCAAACAAGATATAGCAACCTATCAAAAACGGAATAAAGGCTGTCATGTTAACTGTCGCCATGTTAACAATACATATGGAAACTATGTATAAATTGTGTTACTTCAATAAATCATTTTGAAAATGTTATCAGAGCCTAACGAAACGTTACACAATTAATATTGTTTTATTTGTGAATTAGCGACAAAACCATAAACTTTAAAATATAAAATATATATATAATTGTATTATAGGAAAAATATTGCTCAGCCAAATCAATACCCCTCATATATTTGTTATAGTCCAGAACACTTTCTGGTTTTATTATCATCATGAACACATACATTTTAGAGTGAGCTAGTTTTAAATATCTACTCTATATTACAATTTTAATGTGTGATAACCATTCTTGGTAAATCAAAAAACTGATTCAATGTAAATTAGATAACCGAGTATATATGTGAGTGCGTTTATTTAAATCAAATGAAATTTCCATATACTATTCAATTCTATTTCTAAACACCTGCCACTTGCAACTGACGTGTGGGCATATACCAATTTAAATAATATCGATGCATCGGCGGGTAGGCCTTGATAGATCCATACATAATGAATCAGTTTCAATTATATAGTGCATAAATAATTCCCTGTAAAGGCGATCCTGTATTAAATTATTTTTCGTAGAAGTATTATGTAAAATTAACGATTCACAATAAAAGTGTTGTTACAACACCAAAGACTTTCCAAGAACTTTTTTCAATGCAAAACCAGTTAGCCGCGTCTGCCAAGCGCTAATTAAATTTCCGGATTCTCCGATTCTCTTTGCATTCACTCGTGACAATGGCATCGAAGCCCATCGGCCTGTTTGCTCTTTTCTTCGCAGTTGAAATTTGCCTCTCTGCCTGTAGTGGGCTATAGAAAAAGCGCCTGTAACAGGTACTTTATTTTCCTCTGTTTTCTTTTTAATTTGCCATAATTATTAACTTTATCTTACGCTGTGAGATAAAGAAAAGAATCTGTTTATCCCGAGCAAGAATTTTAATTAGAACATTTTTAAAGTTACTCATTATATGTTATCTCGCAATTAGCCCACGTAGATTATATTTTTTCCTCCAGATAAACTCTTACTCGAGCAAGGCTACAGTTGCCAAAACGAAAAATTGAGGCCCATGAAAAATGGTGGAACGAGCACGAAGTATGATTACCAGAAATGCGGAAGTGCAACCTGTCTTGATGGCGTATTTACTTAAGAATTGTAAGCAACGTACCGAAGGTATTAAGATGTGTTTAGAAGACGTCTTTGGAAGACGTTTGGAAGATGTCTTATCTGTATTATTAAACATCCAACAAAGATTACAAATAAACACATCAATAGTACAGATTTATTTAGTTTCCCTTTAAATGCAGAATTGAAATTTTTATGGACGGAAGTCTTCACCTTCTTTTAGTGAAAGCCTCATCCAACTTTGTCGGTAAAAGATACAACTTACATTCGGGTATTTAATAGACCGTGATTCCGCGCTGTTTTTTTGTTGTTACAACTGTCATATAAATGATTGGTTCGCAACGAAAGCCTATTTTTCATTAAGTCACTAAATTTACCACCACTTTGTCTTTTTCTTTGAATCTTCTCGGCAACTCAGAAGAGTGTTAGACGTATATGAAAGTGAGATAGTATTCAAATGAGGCGTTGATTGAGTGTCTGCTATCCATTGGTACGCGTGCTGACTGTTTATCTATGTACTATCTGCAAGATCGGTCAGCGCTGAAACGTGATGGCCGTTTTGTTTTCTATTAGCGCATTTGTAAGCTGACTTTGTGTGTGGAACACGACACGATTGGCGACGGTTACAGGCGATTAATTTGCACTTGGCGCGCGTGGTCGGAAATTGTAAGCATATCGGACTTCTTAATGAAAAAATTGATTTGTCAAATCTGTCGGATAACAAAATCCTTTCAGGTGAAGGTTCTCCGTAAGCACACTGAGTTACTCAGACTCACTCTCCCACAACATATTATCTCGCGTTTTACAATACATACAACGAACGATTACCATCGACGGTTATAATAAAAGAATGTCTGTCTACCTTCGAACCCACAGTCTACAGAAATATAATGGAATTACAGCATTCCTCTCATTCATTTCAATTCTTTTCTGTTAAATTTCTATTGGTAGTCCTGTGGTGATCTTCAATGTTCTATGCTATCGAAAAAGATGATTTTTAACGCATGACTCGGATTCAGAAGACTCAAGCTCTCGTGAGCTGCTTATTGAATAACTAAAACTGATTCTTAAACATATTTAACTCGAACGCCAAATATTTTCCATTGACTTCAATTCTTTTTTCTTAAATTTCTTTTGGTAGTCCTGTGGTGATCTTCAATGTTCTAAGTTACTCAAAAAGATAATTTTTAACGCATGAGTCGGATTTAGAAGACTCAAACTCTCGTGAACTGCTTATTGAATAACTAAGATTGATTCTTGGACATATTTAACTCGAAAGCCAAATATTTTTCATTCACTTCAATTCTTTTTTCTTAAATTTCTTTTGGGAGTCCTGTGGTGATCTTCAATGTTCTAAGTTACTCAAAAAGATGATTTTTAACGCATAAGTCTGATTCAGAAGACTCAAGCTCTCGGGAAGTGCTTATTGAATAACTAAGACTGATTCTTGAACATATTTAACTCGAAAGCCAAATATTTTCCATTCACTTCAATTCTTTTTTCTTAAATTTCTTTTGGTAGTCCTGTGGTGATCTTCAATGTTCTAAGATACTCAAAAAGATGATTTTTCACGCATTGGTCGGAGTGAGAAAAACACTATTTCAGTAATTTCATTTCAACTTTTGAACTAAGTAAGATAGACTGTTCTTCGAAATAATTTGTAGGCTTATCTTCGCGTCCTATATCTAGGCCTCCTTAATGAAACTGCTCCACCGTTTATTCTTGTTATATCACATCAGCATTTCGTTGTTTTTGACGGACTGCATAGTGTTCTAGATGGCCAGAGACGCAGTTTTGAGATTAGGTTGGTCGTTATACCTCCACGTAAGCGCGAGCTTTCTTATCTGTTCGCTGCGATATGCGACGTTCATAAACACTAATCGCGCACGAAAATGTAATCTTGCATGAAATTATGAAATAACCTTAGAAATGACCTGCGTACTTGCAGGTGATTGTTCGACAAAGTTACATACTTATTCTCACATTGTTTCACATGCAACTGTGTTGATTTTCTGATTAGTTTTTTTCTTCTAGATACAGTTTAGTGTTGTCGTCGAGTGCTATAAATAGTACTGTTCAAGTGGAAATTTTATAAAAATCACCATCATCTTCTAAGAGAACATAAGGGGCCTGTTATGTTGTAATAAAAGCGTCTTTTATGAAAGTGAAAAGAAAAAAAACGGGAGAATATTACCAGCAGATGCCTAAAGGCCTTTTATGTTTTTAATTGCGGAAGCATTTTTAAAACACCCGTTACTTTTTAACCACTGCAGTATCCTTTTTAATAATAAGTTTAATTTTCCTCCATTATCTTAATTGGACATCCCAAAAGCGGTACGGCAACCTAACCATAAAAAATAAAACACACTTTCTAAGTTTAATTGACTAAAAATCTATTTACATCTAAACAACCTACAAGCTGCCTTTCCGCTTTAATTTGGCCGCTAACAATTTCAACATCTTGCGATTTCGTTTTTGATCAGTGGGCTTTTAATCAATAGGCCCCCCTTTCGTGATTTCGGGTAAAAATCCGTACGCGGGCGTGACCAGATGATTGTCGGCTTTCTCGCTCTCTTCAGGAGACTTCGATTCTTCCTTTCTCGTCCTGACCGGCTTCACGAGTCCTTTGAACTGCATGTAGAATTTAAGTTCTTCCCTTAGCTCTTCGACGAACGAAACTTTCTGCTGTATCGACACTTTCATTACGTGCAGGATCATTTCCAGGAACACCAGGACGACTGCCGCCAACGTCCCACCAGCCGTCACCCAAAACACACCACCGACGTTTTTTAAGTTAAGAGGTTTCGCGTCTTCTCTGTCACCATCGCCCTGAAAAATAAAAGGACAATGTGTCTTATATACTAAAGCTTATCTTACGCGAATTACGTCATGGTGCATCAGTATTCCTTGAGATGGGTCATACGTGGTGACACATAACTATGCCTTTTCAAGCAAGTATAAATTATATTTAGATTTGGTTTGATACATACCATACATTGGCCGCCACCACGTCTTTCCTCCCACCACTTCCTTTTCAAATCCTGTATCTTCCCCGTTTCCTGCAGTTTCAAGACGGCCGTGCTCAAGGCGTGTCTGTACGGGGAATCTGTCAAAGCAAGCGATGATGATTATGGCAAAAAATTAAGGAAAAAAAAATAAAAAATTCACTTTTTCGCATGGCTATTCCGTAGCCCTTCTCGTCCAACAGACCGCCAATCTGGGTGAGATTGCACCTCCTTTGTACTTCGTATTCGATGGACACGGACTCCATGAAGAACGCGTATAATTCCCTTTCGGCCCTGTTGACGCCGTCTTCGTTCTCTTTCATCATAACGTCGTTTTCGTTGTCAGACATGTACCTGTAGATCTCTTGGAACTCTTTGCTGGTCGCGTCCTGCAAATTTAACTAGCTTATTTCTTCTGAAGGGAATTTATTGGGGTAGTACCCTAAAAAAATTCATCGTAGCCCCATTTTTCTTGGCGCCGTATTTGATTTCAAGCTTATACGCCCTTTCGACCAGTTCGTATACGTTGTTAAAGGGAATGTCTGGATTTTCGGTGGCTAGAAAGGCTGCTAAGTTGGCTGTGTACGAGGAAACCATGATCAAGGTGAAGAACCACCATATCCCAGCCACCATTCTCGTAGCGTACGCTCTAAAAATAATTCTAAAAATTCGAATTTCAAAATAATACACCTACTTACATCGGAGCTATTTCAGTTCCTTGCTGCAGCAAGCTACCAATCGCGAACCAGAAGGAATTCCTCAAACTGAACTGGTTAATCAGATATTCTGGATTATCAACGCAAGGGTAAGGGTTCGTCCACTCGCTCGGACACAACCTTCCCATCACGAAAAGAGAAAGGGAAACTATAAAGTATGCTCCCGCCAAAGTTAACCAAACTTCAACGGCAAACGGTGCAGCGAAAGAAAAGAAATTTGGCGGTGCTTTTGACGGTTTTCTATACAATATACTTATCCCTAAATTCATGAAGGGGGACGTGAAATCAACTGCCTCTTCCCTTTCGGAAGTTATGGTCAAATCTGTGATTGCCAAATCTGCTTTCTGTAAATAAAAAAAATCTATTTAAAGGTAGTGTACGCAATCTTAGCAGCACTTTTCTCTCTCTCTCTCTCTCTCTCCCTCTCTCGCTGCCTCCCTCCCTCAAAAAAAATGTTTGTGTGGGTTGACAAGTTCTAATTCCTGGAACTGATCCCAACGACAGCGAGAGAGACAAGTAGATTATAACCCTTAATAATGTGCTGTAACCATAGTCCTGAAACCTAGATGATTTGAGCACTCGCGTAGATTCTTTGGAAGTGAATGACTGTACTTGTATGTGTCAAAAAATTGGTACCACCACCTTCTTCTATGAGGTTTCTTGTATGAATCTATTAAAAAACTGCATCTCCAAAATCAGAATTGTATGTTTTATGGGTTGTTTGCTATAGATTAGTTAAAATTAAAAAATGTCAATTTTTAACGGCTTCTTGTCTAATAATTCGTGGGAGGTATCAAAAAATTGGTAAAACCACCTTCTGCTATGAGGTTTCTTGTATGAATCTATAAAAAACTGCATCTCCAAAATCAGAATTGTATGTTTTATGGGATGTTTGCTACAGATTAGTTAAAATTCAAAAGTGTCAATTTTTAACGGTTTCTTGTCTAATAATTTGTGGGAGGTATCAAAAAATTGGTACAACCACCTTCTTCTATGAGGTTTCTTGTATGAATCTATAAAAAAAACTGCATCTCCAAAATCAAACTTGTATGTTTTATGGGTTCTTTACTATAGATTAGTTAAAATGCAAAAATGTCAATTTTTAACGGCTTCTTGTCTAATAATTTGTGGGAGGTATCAAAAAATTGGTACAACTACCTTCTTCTATGAGGGGTTTTGTCTAAATCTACCAAAAAACTGCATCTCCAAAATCAAAATTGTATGTTTTATGGGTTCTTTACTATAGATTAGTTAAAATGCAAAAATGTCAATTTTTAAAGGCTTCTTGTCTAATAATTTGTGGGAGGTATCAAAAAATTGGTAAAACCACCTTCTGCTATGAGGTTTCTTGTATAAATCTATAAAAAACCTGCATCTCCAAAATCAGAATTGTATGTTTTATGGGTAGTTTGCTAGAGATTGGTGAAAATGCAAAAATGTCAATTTTTAAAGACTTCTTGTCTAATAATTTGTGGGAGGTAGCAAAAAATTGGTAAAACCACCTTCTGCTATGAGGTTTCTTGTATGAATCTATAAAACAAACTGCATCTCCAAAATCAAACTTGTATGTTTTATGGGTTCTTTACTATAGATTAGTTAAAATGCAAAAATGTCAATTTTTAACGTCTTCTTGTCTAATAATTTGTGGAAGGTATCAAAAAATTGGTACAACCACCTTCTTCTATGGGGGTTTTGTCTAAATCTACCAAAAAACTGCATCTCCAAAATCAAAATTGTATGTTTTATGGGTTGTTTACTATAGATTAGTTAAAATGCAAAAATGTCAATTTTTAACGGCTTCTTGTCTAATAATTTGTGGGAGGTATCAAAAAATTGATACAACCACCTTCTTGTATGAGGTTTCTTGTATAAATCTATAAAAAACCTGCATCTCCAAAATCAGAATTGTATGTTTTATGGGTTGTTTGCTAGAGATTAGTGAAAATGCAAAAATGTCAATTTTTAAAGACTTCTTTGTCTAACAATTTGTGGGAGGTATCAAAAAATTGGTAAAACCACCTTCTGCTATGAGGTTTCTTGTATGAATCTATAAAAAATTGTATCTCCAAAATCAAAATTGTTTTTTTATGGTTTGTTTACTATAGATTAGTTAAAATTCAAAAATGTTAATTTTTGACGGCTTCTTGTCTAATAATTTGTGGGAAGTATCAAAAAATTGGTACAACCACCTTCTTGTATGAGGTTTTTGGTCTAAATCTACAAAAAAACTGCATCTCCAAAATCAAAATTGTATGTTTTATGGGTTGTTTACTACAGATTAGTTAAAATCCAAAAATGTCAATTTTTAACGGCTTCTTGTCTGATAATTTGTGGAAGGTATCAAAAAATTGGTAGAACCGCCTTCTTCTATGAGGTTTCTTGTATGAATCTATATAAAAACTGTATCTCCAAAATCAAAATTGTATTTTTTATGGTTTGTTTACTATAGATTAGTTAAAATTCAAAAATTTTAATTTTGAACGGCTTCTTGTCTAATAATTTGTGGGAGGTATCAAAAAATTGGTACAACTTTAAGGTGACCGAGCCGTGTTGGATCTTACCATGTAGATGAGGTCCCCTATCATCCCGGACCATTTTCCGCTGGAATCTTTAACGCCGTTAGCCTTATCCTCGCGTATGATGAACGTGTAGTTGAATTTCTCCATCTTCCCCAGTTCGTGAATCAGGTCGATGGCGAAACCTTCGAACCTGTCGTTGCCCTTGAGACTTTCCTGGGACTCCTTTAACATCCCGTAGGGGTAGGTCTGCAAGAAATTGCTGTCGCAGTTCGCTTCGTAGGGCGATGCTTTCTCACCAAAGTTGTGATGACGACGAAACTCATATTTTGCAACGAGTATTCTCCGCTGACAGTTGCGCCGCTGGGAGACGTTTTCTCCTTGATGCCTTCGGTGATGTTCCAGGCTGCGACGGTGAAAACTCCGTCCTCGGTTAACTCGATGATGTCCAAATCGAAATCGCTCCTGAAGCCTTCGTGATCTAGTTTTATGGTACCGGTTAGTCCTTCCATGGTTAGCTTAAACAGAAATAGAATTTTGGAAAAATTTTTTTTGAACATTAATGAGGTCTTACGGTTTTCATGTAGTTGTATATAGTCATCCCTCTTCCCCATGTGTAGCTGGTGTTGCAAAAAGCATTTGGTAGATAAAAAGTACTCAAAGTATCTATTTCTCTTGAGGCCAGTGTAAAATAACTGACTGCATCAGCCACTAAGGCGGTTTCTAATCTAAGTTTATCGACTGCTTTTGCGTTGTCTTCATCTGCGGTATCTGTCGTGTACGTGCCTTGTTGGTGGTAAGCTATTTCTTCAGAAAATCTTATCAGTTTTTCAGATTCTGGATCTAACATGCGTACCTAAAGAAAAAATGGAGGATTATTTTTGGAATCAAGTGAAAGAATACGCACCCCGGTAATTTTGGCTTCGCTATACTTGAAAGGTTCCAAATCGATGGTGTGAAAGTCCAAGTTGGTTATGATGTAACTGTAAGTCTTGGTGATCAGCCCGATCTGTTGGGCCTGCTCCAAAATCGTTTCCAAGTTGTCTATGTGACAGTCCAAGACGAAACGGGTATGCTCCGATCTCCACACTTCTTTTAAAGAGGCTCTGTAATTCCGATCTTCATCGGCAACTAGTTGCCTCATCATTATGTTGTGTACGTGCCCCATCTTTAAGATTTCGCTAATTCTGCCCAACCCCTCGTTGTCCTCGTAGAGTATAGTGAACTCTTCCCATTTCCAAAAGTTGATAATGTCGGCGTAAGCCTTGCTTAAGCTGGGGGGATGGGGGAATAGGTTTATGGTCGTCCCACCCCTGGTTTGTCTTTCGTTCCACCTCATCTCTATCAGGGGGATTTCCTTTAAGTCACACACCGACTGAACGGTCTCCGTGTTCTCACGATTCGACGTGACGAAAATTCCTATAACACTCGATTCCAACAGCGAACAAGTTATCTGTAACGCCCTGTATGGGTCCGTCGTTGGTAAGACCTCCTTATGCTCGAAGAGCGAATTTTGTTTAGCCATTATATCGAAAGCTGCCCTCACGTCGTTGTCGTCGCCTTCATCGATCAGGCCTCAAAGAAAAAATATGCAATCGTAAGCCATATTTGCGTTTATTAATAGAACGTTCTGTGTTATAAAGACCTACGACTTACCTATATTGTATTGTCCAAAAGAACTAGTTAGGTAGAACGAAATCAAACACAAGATTACTATAAATTGCATTTTGTACTTCGCTTTTTTATGTGTTTCACAGCATTTTCGATTTTTCAACCTTGCTGTCGCCGCAAAATTTATTTGGAACTGTACCAACAAGTCTTCTCAATCCTGCTGTAGACGTGCCGTTGCTATTTTGAGATTAAACGAACGCGGGGACGTGTTTGCTTTTACTTTATGTCCCCGCATAGTTAATCGGGCTGTAAAAATTACTGTAGGGGGTCCGGCACGATGAGCGTTCATTAGAAAGATATGGAGAATCAGGTAAATTAGAACATTGAAATAAAACTTGTTTCTCTCGTTTCTCTTGTTAACTTGCTTCGTTTACTGTTTTTCTTCTTGCATTTTTAATTAAATCGTAGGTTTTTTGTTTGAAATCTTTAGCATTCTTTTCAGTCACTCTTTTGTTTTGTTTGTATTGAAATAGTTTTGCTCTTTCGGTATTTGTATTTATCCTTTTTGCTATTCTTATTAATCGGTGGTCAGTGTTAAACTAGAATTTATTTACCACTTGCAAGTCTTGTACTTGACATTTTTTATTTGTAAGAATAAAGTCGATTTCATTTTTTGCACCATTAGGTGCTAACCATATCCACTTTTGGCTTGCCCTTTTTTTGTTTGCTATAACATAGTGTTTGCTATAACCAATTCATGTCTAGCACATAATTCTAATCCTGTATTCCCTGCTTCGTTTCGTTGTCCGTATCCTTGTGTTCCTCTAATATATTCTTCTCCTGCTACAAACTCTCCTATTTTTCCATTAAAATCTCCCATTATTAACAAATGATTTTTGTTTGTGTTGTACCGTGCTACTACTTCGTCCAAAAGGTCATAGAATGTATCCTTTTCGTGTTGTTCGCTAGTGCTAGTTGGAGCGTAGATTTGTATCGCTAGTAAGTTTCCTGATTCTTTTGTTATTAATAATGATAAATCAGTTTAAAGAAAATGTATCAAAATAAGCAATTTTAATTAATAATTCTAAATTTAAAGTGACTTAAAAGAACAAAACATATTTTAATTATAACAAATAAACACAAATAGAAATTCAACTGATCAAATCTTGTTACTTGTAACGCTAAACTAAAAAAGAAAACGTATAAAATACGACCAAATAAAGTGTATAATCGTTTTCTTTTTTAATTAAAGTAAGAGTTCAAAAACGCTGCCATTTTGCCCCAAACACAAAGTAATTCTTCTGAGAAGGCATCTGTTTGTTGACAAAGTGATGGAATTGCCACTAATATTATTAAAAGCAGCGCCGACTCTACACTGCATATCATTCTTGGTTATAACAGGATCTGCATACACCTTATTTTTAATGTATCCCCAAACATAGAAGTCCAAAAGTGTTAAATCAGGCGAACGAGGTTGGTACTTGTATAGACCATTATTTGCGATCCACCTATCTTCAAATATATCATCTTATACAGATGAAACGGTCATTGTCCTATGGGGAGGACCACCATCCATTTGATAAAACGCACTGTGAATCTCTTCTTCTGGAAGATGTTGCAATGCTTCTCCCACAACATTTCTCAATATATCTCCATACCCCTCCGAATTTAAGTTTTGATTATAAAAAAATCGTTTTTATGGCACAAAGTACATTAAAACTCCAAGAATCTTGGAAATTGCATTCTCGAACAATTCTCGGATTTTCTGAAACCCAAAAATGACTATTATGCCCGTTATAAAGGCCATTTCTACAAAATTTTGCCTCATCAAGTTCATATCACATCCTTAGTATAATTATCATTCTCGCATTTTTAATAAAAACCATTCGCAAAATTCATCTCGAGTAGATAAATCTTCATCCTTCAAATTTTGTACTTGGTGATATTTGAATGGTTTTCATTTGTGTTTTACTGAAATTCTATTCATTGTTTGGGTTGAAAGTCTAAGAGCAATTACGGCATCTTTAAGTGAATTATTGCGATATGCAGTAAAGTATTGACAAGACCAAAATTTCAAGTATTGACAAGACCAAAAACTTTTGGTAAAAAGGAACCATATTCCTTGCAATTTCTTAGAAGCCTGCGCAATGCGCCTTTGGTTGGATTTGGACGATCTGGATATGTGAATTTCAGAATATACACGACACGTTCTTTCAATTATTCTGTTACATTCTCCATAAATGATTAGTAAATTTAAGAAATCTTCATTAGAGAACCCTAATCGCCACATTTTACATTTTACAACAAAAACTCACTTATTTTAATAACAAATGATACACGTACACAGAGTGAGTCTAACTGTCAAATAGACTAATATTGAGTTGGCTGTTTCAAAGCACCCTAGATTTGGAGTTATTAATAACTACTTACACGGATACATTTTCTTTAAACTGATTTATCCTAATAACAAAGCATTTTAGGTATAGGATATTCTATTGAAGGTTAATTTGAGAAAGTTAATTTTGAAAGAATTTGTTAAGAAGAATTCCAAAATGTATAGAAATAATAAGGTTTTCGTTTTAAAAAAAAATCCTTTTGTTATTTTTTTTAAATAAATATTTTGAGCACCCTGCAAAATATTAAAAAAAAATCCACCAACTTTCCAATAAAGGTTTACCGTCTCTAAAGAGACGGTAATTTTATTTACCGTCTCGAGACGGTAAAATTTATTTGGCCACGTTAAAACGTGGCCAAATAAATTTTCTTTATTTGCAGAAACTTATTTTACACGTCATTTAAAAGAGCAATGTAACTGTCACTTTTTTTAATTAAAACTGACATATCTCAGGAACTGTTAATATTCAGTACAGGGAATGTAACAAAAAGTTGCTTTAAATTTTAACATAGAATTCAAAAATGCAATAAAATACGGGCCGTTCTATTAGAAATAAGCAAGTTGAGTACCACTTCCGGTATAACCGGAAGTGACCAAAAGTTGAAAATACGTTAGTTAAGACTGTCCAAAAACCAATAACCCCAAACTTTCAATGTTCTAATTTACCTGATTCTCCATATCTTTCTAATGAACGCTCATCGTGCCGGAAGTGTATTACACTTCGAACAATAAGCAACCAATTGTTATTATTTCAATTTAAATGACAAGTAAAAGTTATGATAATAATTTATGAAGGACTACACCTCACAATAATTCTGTGAAAGAATGCGCATTATATTAGTAAGTATAAAACTTGTATTCATAGCTGGGCCGCCCTAATCCCCAAATACGCCGAGCCGGAATTTCTCGGCAGGAATTTCTCGCGACGAAACTAAAACCGCTCTGTACAGTGAATACGCAGCTCTTAGCAGCCAATTTTGCAATGTATCGAAAATCAATGACTTCCTCTACATGCTCATTGCAAAATCGCGTCGGTTCTCGGCGGTCCACTAGAAATTAGTGATTTTATCCCAAATATAAAAGAGGATTTAAAAAAATATATATTTTATGATGATTAGTCCATTACTTGGTCTACGCAACAATTTTCTAAAAATAATTTGTTGAAAGCGCACTTCACTTTCCTAACGTAATTACCGACAGTTCGCTAGTATTATTACCCTAATCTCGGCGTATAGAAACTCTCGTAACGTCGAAAATCGAAGGCAATATGGTGTGAAAACGTCGAAAATCGAACGTGCAAGTTTTGTTACCTTGAGCGACGATTTTGCGCACGATTATACACCGCGTAGCTTCAAGTGAATGTGACCGCTAATGTCGAGGCGCGGATGCTCATTTATGGGCGTCGGTAATAAAAGAATCGTTTTCCATTTTATTATTTTCGACGCCGTAAAGTTCGCCGATGTAACAGAAAAAAAACGCCCCATTGTCTTGAAAGTAGGCCTACGGCCCTGATAAACTTTGCCCACCACTGAAAAGTGGGAACTGAAAGGCGGTTCAGTTCCCATTTTTCAGTGGCGGGCGCCACTGGAATAAATATCCTGCTGTGAGGGTAGCGAATTTCATTCAAAATTTCTCGCTTTATTCTTGGAAGTATCAAAAAAATGTAACTACAAAAAATGATTGTATGACCGATTTAGAGGTCACTACAAGCTCGATTTTCCGATATTATATGCAAAAATCCTCTAAAACCCACGCCACTGCCCCGAATCATTCCTACACTATCAGCTAACGTTCTGTTCGATAACGTAAAGTGCTCTATTACGGTTTCTGTACAACCAGCGTCTGATATGTACTATACACACATCCACAGAGTGTTCGAGCCACAGTGTGCGCTCCACTATGTACTTGTAAATGCTAACTGTATCGGTAATTAGTGTTAGATATGTACGCGTGGCCATACGAGAGCTGAACCGGTCCCGCAGTTTTAAGAAAATCGTAGAAACGTTTCGGGAATTCCTCACTGTCTTCGACCAGGAAGATATGCAGTGAATCACTACGGTGCACTGTATCTGTGTAGAAAGTAGGCCCGCGTATAACTCATTCGGTTGTCCGGCGATTCCAACTTTCCTCAGAAAAAAAAGAACAAACAAAGCTGTGTTTAAAGAATGAATAATGATGGTATTCTTTGTAAGTGAAACGGATTTTGGGAAAAGTGAAAACAAATTCGATATTTCCCCCCACAAAATCAGATATTAGATAAGCCCCAAATTTAATGCATTAAGGCATTACTGCCATGCTTTAAACAAATGCAGGTCAAACATGCAGCTCTTCTGGTCGCTCGCCTACATATCGGAGAACTCGACGTTACTAAATCCCGCCAAGAAGAGCTGAAGGTTCCAACTGAAAGAGGAAGTTCTTAGGGCTTTAATAGTCGCTTTAACTTTTAAAGTCATACTGTATAGGCAACAACTTAACGAAAATTAAACAGCTTTCTTTAAAAGAAGTTTACAAAAACAAACAAACAGTACCTCTATATATCCCATCGAAACAAACGCAGTAAAAAACGTAATTTTTTGATTATGTGTGGCAAAGGAAAGTATAGAAAATATCGCCTTGAAGAAAAAGTTCGCATTAGTACATTTTAAAAGTCCGAATGCTGTTACTGCTCGTAACGTTTTTTTTTTCTAATTCGCTTTCACTGATTAAGTATGGTTTATAACCGTGGTCGACCGCGACTTGTGTTGCCCAGAGATACCATGTTTTTGTCGAATGTTTTTTTTCCTTTTAACGGTAGGTAACAGCAAGTAGTTGTACAAATACATTTCTGTAGGTTTGTTTCAAGTTAAATATTTGCTGGTTTTTGATGCATTTCAAGATACTGTTACGCTTTTTGCAGTTGGCATATACAGTAATATGGACTTCACACATTGTATTCTTGTTGATTTTGTGCATTTTATGGAGAAAGAGTGAATGCTATATCTTCTTTTTTTGTTTCTTCACATTTCTTCGTGTGTTTCTTCACATTTCTTCGTCTAAACCATGCTTCGAATAAACTGCAAATAACTTAGTTAAATCCAGGCACATTGTCTTACAGTTAAAGATGCATCCTCCGTCGACTTTATCTCGAAGAAATCGTGATCCCCAAAAGCTCTTTCACCCCGGCTCGCCGTCGCACCGTACAGGGTAGCTGAAGGAGAGAGTTTACCAGTGACCTACTTGCTTCTTGAAGATGTATGCCATCTTTGGTCTAGCGGCCAGTCGGTAGTAGTGTGCCGAACCGTTCACCTGTCCTTCTTGGTCGGACAATCCACCCGGTATAGCTCGCGTCACTTCCTTGCACGCGTAAATCGCGGCGTGCCTTGGCCGCCAAACTTCGAGTGTCGTTCGCCTTTTTGGAGTTCGCGGACGGCGAGTGTTTGTGAATTTTCCACATCGATTTTTTTCGGCAGGATTTTCTCGCGGAGGGACGTTTCGCCAAAGCCCAAAGGTTGGTGAGCAATTCTTGATCAAGTAATCCAAAAAAACTGGGAAAAAACGAAATGAAGGAATGATAAAATATTACATCCAGTTTTGAAGAATATGTCCATTATACACGAAAAGAATGAAAGAAAACAAGATAGCCTAAGCCCTCGCGTTGAGCAAAAGTTTATAAATTTAATAATAATGAAGATATCCTTTGCAACAAGGGGATTATTGAAAAATCGAAAATGTAGTGCTCTCGAAAATCGTCATAATCGTTTTTTCTTACCAGTATTTTTTTTGATATTTCCAAAAATAAAAGAGACAAATTTGAATGAAATTTATAAAAAAGTTATACATCCAAAAATGATTAATATTATGTAATATAACAATAAATGAACATTAATAAACAAATTAACCAAATAAATTGAATTAAGAATTAAATTATAATTATAGCAGCGTTTTATTTTTTCAATAAAGTATATATTGTGTTAAAAACAAAGAATACACGTCATATTGTTTTAAGACTTATATAAATCACGTACATCCACTATTAATGACGATAATTAAATATTATCGCGAATAATTATCTCCGGTTATTATAATAAGAAAACATTCATCTCCCATAGCTTACTTCGCTATCAAGATATTCGAGCAATTAGAATAAACTATGAGTAATTAAAATAAATTGCTAATTAGTTAGTGGTCGCTTGGAAACTAAGTACGGATCGGTTCGACCGTCAGTTTCTTTACCGCGTTTTTAACGAACAGTTTATTAGCTAAACAATTTAATTGTAAATGGAAATTTCGCTACTTCGATTCATCCATATTTACCAGAGGAAGAATTGTTAACGCTGGCATGTTTGGTGGAACATCTTGGCTTGATTTTACGGTTTAATGCTTCGTCGAATATGTAATCGAAAAGTAGGTTACAATACGTATAATAAAGTGATTTTTTTATTTAATAAAAAGTGGAACTTACAAAGCAAGGAACTTACGAGAATAGAAGCAATTTGTTAAAACATGACTCTATGAATTTATACGAACTGATCAAGGAATATCAGCTATAAACTTTAGTTCGGCAGGTATGCAAATCATGCATACTCCTTTCTCCTACTGAGCGTCTAGTCTATCTAATTACGTATTTCCTATAATAAAACTACATGTTTTACATAACAGTATAGCCTATTAATAAATGCCAGGTTTTAGCCAGCTAATTATATAGTGTTTACATAATTTGCCCTGGAAACTTGTTCTTCGAGATCTCTGACATTGTTTCTAACATTATTTATACTGCTGCGTTCCTATACACCAGTTAGATTCAAATTATTTTACTCTATTTTCTCTAATATTCAATTCCTATAATTGAGTGCTATTAGACGGTCGTTAGTTTTTGTTTAAACTTTAATACTTAACGGATAGTTTAAAAATTGAATTAGGGCGTTTAAAACTCGATATAATAGCACTTTCTACCGACCATTATCAATTAAGTGTTGGATGAAATTTCTATCGAACATCCACCGGCGAGCACATTAAATTGTTCTTATTAAAAAAGAAAAATTAATTACAAACTCCACTTTCGTCGGCCATTTCTACATCTGCGCTTGTATTTCATTGCTTCAATTAACCATAAACAGAAAATAGTATCTGCCGTATATCGGTATTGCTACTGTAGGCTATAACTTCATTAAGGTGTACAATTTAATTTCATTTTGCCACTGTCGCTGTGTTTAAACTTAGTTAATTTTGAGTTGCGAGTTAATTTTGAACAAAAAATTTCCATGGAAACAAAAATAATAATGTATATTCCGTACTACTCAATTAACAGTTGTATTGTTCGTGTAACAAATTCACTTAATTACCATTGATAATTGTAAAGTAAGCTTATTACTGTTAAATTAAATTAATCTATTAAATTTTATTAACTGTTTTAGTCCGACCACGTTCGTTTCGTTAATAATTGCTATGATGGCATTTTATAATAACCATTTGTTTAATTAGGGTGTCCTCAATTTCGTGGAAACCAGTTTATGGAACTGATTTGCCATTAGAGTGGTATAACAAAAATGCTAATCAGTTTTTAAAGATATAAGAAGATTTTTAAAGATAATTTAAAAACAATATCAACAAAACAAATTATTTATTTAAATTTGTTGTGATATTTTTGTATCCATGCTATATTATCTATTAATACTATAGCTGGATGTTTGTCTTCTTTAGCAAATAGGACATTTTTTAATTCGTTTTAATTGTTATTTGCTTTAAGTGTTTGTTTATTTGTCTTTTGTTTGTTTAATTCTTTTAATTGAGTTCCTTTGGTATTTACAGATTATCCACAAGACAACAATAATGGATACTGGATGAGCAGAAAACGCAACAGGATAATGTTCTAAGAGAATTTACTAACAGAAGGAAGGACAATTCGCAAACAAAAATAGTTAAATGCACTGACTACAAAAATCAACAACATTCGGTTTTTATCCTGTAATGAACTCAGCTATTCGACGATCTATGGGTAAGTTTTTCAAATTGTCTACAATCTTGGAATACACTTTCGTATCAGTGGTGATTAAGTGCAAATTTTCTGTGCAGGATTGATAATTTGTCATAACGTACTATTTTTCTAACGTTTATTACAAATTGCCGTTTTAAAGCTGGCAATTACTCACTTATGCTGTTAGATACAGTAATTAATATTATGCTGTAATTAATATTATGGCACCGCGAGTGTATCATGGCTGTACTGTTAGTTAGTTATATATAAGAAGTCTTACATTTTGGATGTTAAATTTTTTTTTTGGTAAGGAATTTTTGGCTTAAGTAAAAAATGGCTGTTTAGCCATTTTTATGTGAGAGCACGAGAACGAATAGTAGAATATTAAGAATAATAGTAGAAAGTGAAACTGTAAACTCTCCAACCCTACTCAGAATGGTCAACAAGGAGCAGTAACCATCATACCTCACGCAATTCCACTTGTACTTGCCCATTGTTTAAAGTCAAAAGCTGTAACCAACTACTATCACTTTAATAATTTCATAATATGTCTGTGTGTCGCAAGTGTGCCCGCGTATTGTTTTACAATTCGCGATTCTATTGTCATTCGACTTCCAACAATTGAAATCGTTCGAGTTCACGCAGTTTAAAGACCACTCCACGAAAATGGGCTAATGGGCGCGTTTGAAACGTGCCAGAAAAAATTCTTTGGGATTTTGTAAGCTATAATTTATATTTCCTTCATTGGGAAATAATGGGTTGGAGTAAGAAACGTTCCTCTATCGTTACAGAATTGAAAATATTTAGGATCAACGAATATAATAGAGGACGAAACGTTCCTCTATCGTTACAGTATTGAAAATATTTAGGATCAAGGAATAATAGAGGAAGAAACTTACTTCCTTTATTGTTACAGATTTGAAATATTTAATATCAAGGAATAATAGAGGAACAAACGTTCCTCTATCGTTACAAAGTTGAAAATATTTAGGATCAAAGAATAATAGAGGAAGAAACTTACTTCCTTTATTATTACAGATTTGAAATATTTAGTATCAAGGAATAATAGAGGAAGAAACTTACTTCCTTTATTGTTATAGATTTGAAATATTTAGTATCAAGGAATAATAGAGGAAGAAACGTTCCTCTATCGTTATAGAATTGAAAATATTTAGGATCAACGAATATAATAGAGGAAGAAACGTTCCTCTATCGTTACAGGATTGAAAATATTTAGGATCAAGGAATAATAGAGGAAGAAACTTACTTCCTTTATTGTTACAGATTTGAAATATTTAGGATCAAGGAATAATAGAGGAAGAAACTTACTTCCTTTATTGTTACAGATTTGAAATATTTAGGATCAACGAATAATAGAAGCAGAAACTTACTTCCTTTATTGTTACAGATTTGAAATATTTAGTATCAAGGAATAATAGAGGAAGAAACGTTCCTCTATCGTTATGGAATTGAAAATATTTAGGATCAAAGAATATAATAGAGGAAGAAACGTTCCTCTATCGTTACAGGATTGAAAATATTTAGGATCAAAGAATATAATAGAGGAAGAAACGTTCCTCTGTCGTTACAGAATTGAAAATATTTAGGATCAAAGAATAATAGAGGAAGAATCGTTCCTCTATCGTTACAGAATTGAAAATATTTAGGATCAAAGAATAATAGAGGAAGAAACTTACTTCCTCTATCGGTACAGAATTGAACATATTTAGAATCAATGAATAATAGAGGAATAATCGTTCCTCTATCGTTACAAAATTGAAAATATTTAGGATCAAGGAATAATAGACGAAGAAGCGTTCCTCTATCGTTACAGAATTGAAAATATTTAGGATCAAAGAATAATAGAGGAAGAATCGTTCCTCTATCGTTACAGAATTGAAAATATTTAGGATCAAAGAATAATAGAGGAAGAAACTTACCTCCTTTATTATTACAGATTTGAAATATTTAGGATCAAGGAATAATAGAGGAAGAATCGTTTCTCTATCGTTACAGAATTGAAAATATTTAGGATCAAAGAATAATAGAGAAAGAAACGTTCCTCTATCGTTACAGAATTGAAAATATTTAGTATCAAGGAATAATAGAGGAAAAAACGTTCCCCTATCGTTACAGAATTAAAAATATTCAGGATCAAGGAATACTAGAGTAAGAAACGTTCCTATATAGTTACAGAATTGAAAATATTTGGGATCAAGTAATAATAGAGGAAGAAACGTTCCTCTATCGTTACAGAACTGAAAATATTTAGGATCAAGGAATAATAGAGGAAGAAACTTCCTCTATCGTTACAGTTAATCTCTTTGAGATTATTAAATATTGGAACCAAACTGTTTCGCATTTCCTTTATAATTTATTTATGGTTTTCAATTATGTCCTCGAGGTGTTGTTTTGTTGTTTACTCTTCGTATGCTTTTGTACTTTTCCACATTTTTGTCATCAAACTTTTTCCTTTTTGTCCTATAAACTTCTCGAATTATACATGTGACACGTCAAGAAGTTGATGAAAACGGCAAGTTGTATTGTTCGAAGTTATTGCCTCGCTTTCTAATACTTACTAAATTCAATTTAATTTTTTGCCAAACGGAAATATTCGCTGACCTACAACTGGAGACGAAGTGGGCATAAAAATGGGAAAATAACGAAAAACAACGGCCATTCCGACGGCGCGCGCATAAAATTCCTCGTGGCTAACCGCAGAAAATCCATAACTTTTACATTGGCAAACCGTTTTCTATAATTCTCACAATTATTGTGTACACAATTTACGAGAGACCCAGCGTCGACGCTCTGACCTATAAGGTAACGTCTCTAACCACTTAATGGCATCTTCTGATAATTTCTTCAACACTTCAACGACTGGCACCTCGGTGGTCATTGTGGTTTACTAGAATTGGAGAAAGACAAGTCAGGAATCAATTGAATCAGTGACAAAAGGTTCGCGTAATTCTTTTTGCATACAATTTGACGAATTTTGCGATAAAATGTGTGGACTAAATTTGTAATGTAATAAAACGCGTCACGCGTCTGAATTTCTTCTTCTCAATACAGATCTGATCAAACACTGCCTTTAAAATATAGCCTAAATATATATAAAGGACTATAAATAAAAGACTGCTCTGATTTTCACCGAAATCTAAATACAACTGGGGAACAAGGTGATGAGCTTACAGTTAGGCTTTCTTTACCCTCCGAAGGCTTTTTCAAGCTACCAACTTTTCAAACTATTTTTATACGTCAGATGCACCTTCTTACGGTAAATATTCGAACTCGATTTTAATAGGGTTTCATTTAATTTTATTCTGTCGTGCACGAACCGGCGGAAATGCAAAATTAGGACCCTAACACGCACCAGCTAACGGTTTAACGTTGCAAAGGAGCAGTTAACGCCGTGCACAAATACTAATAATGCATTTTGTAACAGCTTTATTTATCGGCCGTAATGTCGAACGAATGGCACGATATCGATGAAGTAGGGAGCGATCGAAAAAATGTTTTCGCTTTAATAATCGCACTGGGGCCCGCATTTTAAACCAACGGTTTGTTAAATCACGCGGATTTATTTGTGAATGAACGGGGGTACAGTCCGTTCACCTTTTCTCGTGTCGGCAAGCTGGCTATAAAAGTTTTGATAAGCAGTTTTTCTGCGTAAATCCACCATCGTCGACTGGTTCTCCTAATGATACCTTGGGGTCTGTGTTCATTTTCTATTTAATTTCTAACAGGTACGCTTGAAAAGAGAAAAGGAAAAAGAAAGTGTTGATTGCAAAGTGAAGCAGAAGAAGCAGATACACTTCCATATGTATGAACAACTCTTTTTATTAGAATTAGCAACGTGGCATAACACAAAAGTTTGCTTACAACTAAATTACTCTGATCAACGTTCAGAAGATTGTTTGTTAACAGATTTAATCCAAAGAAATATTGAGAATAAAGAAAATCCGTACTCATTAGGCAATAGAGTTAGGGATTCATTAAATCTCCTTTTGATTAAAATCACATTAACAACAGAACCCCAGGAGAGGATTTTAAGGACAAATTTGTATAAAAAGAGCGCATTGCAAACTTACTTAAGGTTATTGAAATGAACAAGACGAACAAAATTTGTGTCAGGAACAAAGTGAAAAGTTTCCTATAACAGCTTCGGAGAATGATTAGAATTAAATCTTCAAAATTGAAATAGACCACCCTATATTACTGTACAAAAAATAAATAATGCTGAAATTAATTATTTATTATTCATTTTATGTGAAAACAGTACACGGTATCACTCAGAAAGAATATAAAAGTGAAATACCTGGTTTACAAATATTCGACGATCTAGATCATTTGTATACTTTAAGCATAATAGATTTTTCAGAAAAATATGACGGTATACTGGAAATGTTAGAAGTAAGATTAGATTATAAAAATAAAATCTTAGAAACACCTTACAAGTTGAATAATCCCGTGTTAGAAATATCCGCGAGAATGCGACAGATAAATAAAGTGCCTATACAACAAAGTAAAGGACAGTATGTGCTGAATCATACAGAATTAATGAAAGGCGTAGAAATTCCAAGTTGAATAATAACAGTAAATCATCATGAAGCTCTAGTAAAAGTAACAAATTTCAACGAATGTCCTATAAAAATAAGTGGCGAAGCCATAGACGTAGAGGAAATGAATTACTCTATAAAGAATACAGTTTCAGAATTAAATCCGAACGAAGTAAAAAATATTCAAGC
>JAWQRJ010000268.1:0-23605 GCA_033557515.1 Diorygopyx duplodentatus
TATTTATTTACGATATAAAGTGAATTTAGTGAGAGTCGAGACATATCTCAATAGATTCCTGGCACCGGATTATCGATATCCTGCAAATATCGGCCGGCAACGTAAAGCCGTTTTCCCGGTGTGGGGAATACATACCCACACACCCACATACATACAAGATCTGCGCGTTTAAGAATATTAGATTCTTCCGATCACGATAAACGATATACTGCATATGCCTTTTTTTTTGACGAGAGGTACTCAGCGTTACGAAAATTATAGAAGAGGTATACAGATGTCGAAAGTTTGGGAAACACTAGAGTAGATTAACAATTTGTAGTTAGAAATCGAGAAAAGTAAGCGTTTTTTTTTCACTTTGAGTACGGTCTGCGTGTCGGACAAGCTGTCGGCGCTGCTCTTTGCTTTCTCGCTATCACAGACGTAGCGCGAGATCGGAAATATGAAAAAATTACTACATGTCGCAAAGTTTCCCCTGCAATCGCAAAGTAGCCCCGGCTTACAATACCTACATGCGAAAATTTTATCCATTCTAAGAAAATATGTAACCGAAAAAGTGAATTTAAATACCTTTAAAAGTGCAAACAGGTTTTTCCTGTACCTCCACTTCCACCTTTTCCGGTTTCTTCTCCATCTCACAGGTTCCAACAGAACTTTGTTGTTCCTGCATGGCCTTCAGCTTCAATAGAAGCGAAGCACGACCCCGCGGCTTTGGCGGCTCTTGCGATTTCTCGGTATCTTCTCCCGGCTTGATTATACTCATTTCTCGCATGCTCTGTATGAGTGCTGCGCGGCCTTTGGGCTTCGGGGGAAAAGCCATGACTGTTCCTATAGAAAGCATGTTTCAATACTCAGTTTGGTATTTACGAAGAAAATCAGGCCGTAATTTTAATTTGTTTACATGTAAATACCAATCTAAGTATTGAAACATGCTTTCTATAGGAACAATCATGACTTTTCCCGCGCAGCCCAAAGGCCGCGCTGCACTCATACAGAGCATGCGAAATGAGAGAAATGAGCATAATCAAGCCCGGAGAAGACACCGAGAAACCGCAAGAGCCGCCGAAGCCCAGCGGTTTCGGCTGCTCTTACGGTTTCTCGGTGTCTTCTCTGGGCTTGATTATGCTCATTTCTCGCATGCTCTGTATGAGTGCAGCGCGGCCTTTGGGCTTCGAGGGAAAAGCCATGATTGTTCCTATAGAAAGCATGTTTCAATACTTAGTTTGGTATTTACGAAAAAAATCGGGCCGTAATTTTAATTTGTTTACATGTATGGTAAAAACAAATGACGATTGTTGACTTACTTGAAAAGCAATGGTTGCTATTTTATTATTAAGAAGGTCGGAGAGATCAATAAATTCGTCGCACGGCGATGGAAATCTTGCACATCTTGCAGTTTGCTTGCAGTTTCTAATGTCTAAAAAGCGCGTGCGCCAGAAGGTGGGGTTAGTGGTCGAAAATTTGCTCGAAAGTGTTGTAGGTTTTCCGTTAACGTAAACAAATCTTGGAGGTTATGTTTACTGAAACGTCATGAAACTTTAAATTTATTAAATAGTGGATAACCTTTAAAATAACCAGTACTAGCTCTGTTGAAATGTCAGCTAACCGTTGTAGATCACGTGAAATGTGTAGATTGGTGGTGTATGTGTGTGCTAATTTTAAAATCTCTTTGGGGTACCACACTGCTAAATAGTGCTTTAAATAGATTTTAAACAGTTTATGAAACTTTGAGGAACGTTTAGTAGTAGCGTTGATGAAAATTGAAGACAAATCCTGTGCGAACATTAAGTAATCAGCGATATTTTAATTAGCCCATCGGAAAGAGTTGTTAGATATTAAAAATAGTAAACAGTTTAGCTGTTTGATTGTATTTTTGTTAACCTGATTTAACCCGCAGTCCCTGTAGTTAAATCTGTTGTAATGCAGTCCTTATAGTAAGAGAAATTGTAGTAATAATGGAAGTTGCGGTCGTCGTGTACAGTATACCAATGATGGTTGAATTTCTAAATCGTAACATTGAAATCAATGTATTGATTATAATATGATGTATGAAATATTTAAAACAACGTATGCTCTGAGCTGCTTCACACTTCATTAAATTTAATGATGGGAAGGTATATTTGTTAGAAATGTGCAATAATTTACAATTTGCCATAATATTACAAATTTAGATTTAGTTTGTTCGTTTATTTATGTGTTTTTTACATAGATCTATAATCCATCCTTATTTCACATATTACTTTACAATATTTGTATTTACGTCTCCGTGATACACAAAAATTAAGCCATGAGGTAAATTACCGTAGTATTGTTGTCCACAAAATTAAAGTTGCGCATCAAGCCTATTTCTAATCAGAAGGCAAAACTTCAGCATTGAGTTCATAAATGTACTCAATTGAAGAATTTACTTGAGTACATGAGTTAATAATATGGCATTCATAAATGATCACCGTGCTATATAGACGACTCAGTGTGTAAATAACGAGAATGTGATCATTAGATAGAATAGTTTTTTAATGAACATAATGATGGTAAGCAGTACGAGATAATCAATATAATTAGACCTTATTGGAATTCATTCTTGTTGCCATTGCATTTGTAAATTGCGATATCACAGTAGCTTATTCGGTGTCGAATCACTTATTCGTCGCACCAATGACTAAGTTTGCTGAAAACTGCATAATATGTGCCTGCGATCCAATTTTTAAGTACAATAGCTTCATAGGGTATTGCTGTTTACAAATGGAATGCCAACATACCCATACAAGGAATAAATTCATCGTAAAAATATCCAAGAGCAAGATGTTCATTTCCGCTGTATATTGCCTTATAATTTTACTGGACATCTGCAATCAACTTTACAGCAACTTGATGTTTGGAAATAATTTAACAGTCGACGTTAGTACTCATTTGGTATCTGATACCTTACTTGCAATGTCGTCTTTATCAGTGTTGTTCGGCTTATGTAACACCGCGAAGAGATTACAAAGTTTCAGAGGATTAATTGTGCTAATTAAATCTAGAAAGATATACGGAATACAAACTATTTTCAATCGAAAGGCGATCACAGACTTAAGAGCTCGAGCCAGAATGGATGTTTGTGTCCAAATAGCGGTGTCCATGGTTTATGGCGTGTTCTTAAGCAGACGTGTAATTCACACTGCTGCAGCTTATAATTACCTTGGACTTGCGTTTTACTGCTCTTGCGAATTCCACATTTACACCATTCTCTTCCAGAGACTAAACGATGTTATGGCTTACCATGTTAGTCAAGCCTTAGAACGCAACTGGAAGTATGAAAGCGAATATGACTCAGACCGGCTCTTGCAAATCTTGCACAAACTCGGAAGATATCACACTGCTCTATACTTTAATTTGAAAAAATACAACCTATTTATAAACGCCATGCTTAGCTGTGCCATTTTAAATGCCAGTTGTTTAATGGTTGCAAATGGATATATCTTGGTTAACGCTATATTTGGTTCCGTCATTATGGTTACAAGTAAAGATTTTTGGCCTATGGTGTACTTGATGGTCGCAGCAGGAGGTGCATTAGTAAAGGGAACAATTAATGCTGAAAATCTAAGTCAATCAGTGAGTATATTCAATTGTACTATCTTTTGTGGCAAATTTGCAACACAGTTCTCATTTGTAATAATATTGAAATCATAGAAAAGAACACCTGGGGATTTAAATTTTGAGGAAATCTAAAAGAAACTTATTCTAAATAGAAACACAATATATTATTTTTAAAATTTTAGAATTTTAAAAATAAAATGCCAACGTTACCATATCCATAAAACTCCCAGCCATAAAATTGATACATTGTTTCTTCATAAGAGGCTTTTTCACGATAACTTTCTTAAAATCAAAGATTTCAATCAAACATAATGGTAAATAATAGGATAGTAACTATAAAGAATAATAATGCACTTCCGAACAGTAGTGTCGAACAAAAAGTGTGCAACAAACTGCAACACAAAACTTTTATATATTTTTTAATAGTTGTTAGTCTTCCATTTCTTCTTTGGTGATTGAAATAAAAAAAAATTTAATACAAAAATTTTAATGTTGATCAAAATCTGTAAACATACACTCTTTCCAAGGGCAATGTTCAAGTTTCTTTTTATTAACAGCATATGTTTTGATTTTTAAATGCCAACCATATTTTTTTTTAAAATGATACACGATTAACTTTTTACAAACACTATCTATTTCCCTTAACGTGTTTCAATACATTTTCTATCATTATCAAAGGGTAAATGACAAAATAAACATTGTTAACAGATGTAAATAGATTGTTAGTTGATCTTCATCCAGTGCAGTAACCTTTTGATCTTCATTCAGTACATCCTGCAGTGGAGAATGACATCAGAATAATATTTAATTTTTGCACTTTTTCAACAAAAATTAGACATTTTAGAAGCATTCGAAATTGACAAACAAAAACAAACAGTACCCCTAATGAATGAACAGATTGATATTATAAATTCTTCGCTGCTGAATGTATTGGATGAAGATCAAGAGGTCTGAAACCTACCTATGAGATGACTAGATTACACCACAACATGCTTAAGGGAAATAAATAGTGTTTGTAAAACTTTAATGGTGTATCATTTTAAGAAACAATAAAGAGTAACCACGAAGTAAGTTGAAAGCAGATCAATTAAATCATATTTTTTTAGATAAGGCCGTTTTATACTTCGTATTTTCTTGGAGATTTAGCGATCAAGCGAAAGACTATTTTAGTGAAAATGAAGAAATTCCGAGATCATTTCATAAGTACGTCTCGATCCATAGGCGTCCTAAAAGGGAATAGTTCTGGATATGCTACATACGAATATAAGATTATTTGAAGTGAATAGTAACCTATTCTATCAATAGTATACATCAAATTTCGTAACTAATGCGCCCAATCACAGAAATATTTGTAATTTCTTCTGTACGCAATGGTATTATTTTTTAGCTTTTGAGTATGTTTTAACACGTTTATTCGAATTTTTTTTTGCTTCGATTCGAAATTTAATTTAGGTGGGTTACAGAGGGTAAACCGCTCAATCAAATCGAATATTCGAGTACCTAAAAATAAGAATCATCGCCATTCTCCTTGTTTACATTTGCTGTCAGCATATTCAGCTCAAGGAAAAAAAATATAAACAAATATTCAGCTCAAAAAAATAAGGTGGCAGCAGTTCCCTACAAGTTTTTAGTCCCCTTCATGCTACATATTTTTCTGCAGGTTTTTAAAGAAAACCGCAAAGAATTAAAAGCCAAAACTCCGTTATCCCATATATGTTAATTAAACATGTCTTGAGTTGTTGTACAAACCAAATCTGAAAAAGTATGTTTAATTATTACGTAATAAAGTTATAAAGTTGAGGTACCTGTACAAATTAATTTTAGTATGTTGACTTTTTTTGTTACAAATCATAAGCGCAACATTCAGATCAATTTTATTTTAACACAGATCTAAAACTTCAAATTGTTCTGATGATCTAAAACAAGGTTCTTATAAGGAATATAAAAATCAGCTTTAGATGGAAGATTAAAAACGCTTATTATTAACGCTTTTTCAGGATTCCAAAAATATTAACCTATTCCATTAAGTGAAGTACAAAGCTTTACCAGGTATTTCCGCGTTATGACTATGATGTATTTGCTGGTATTTCAAGTAAAATCTTTAGTTATTACCATTATAAACTGAGAACCACTGGAGATTATGTTACTTCGTAATTAATACTGCATTGGAGTTTTTGCCGGAATTACAAATTTATTATTATAATAATCATCTCCTCGTCTACCCTTCGGTGTAGAGGTTTCCTTCTACTATTGTGTGCAGAATTCTCTCCAGCTCCTTCTATCCCTCGTCACAATCATAGCTTCCCTCCAATTCCCCCTCCTACTCCTCAGGATCCTTCCTATACTATCGTTCCAGGTGGTTACGGGCCTTCCCCTTAGTCTTCTGCCGCCCTGCCTTGCTTCCCACACTCTCCTGGTCTGCCTCTCATCATCCATTCTAGTAACATGCCCGAACCATCTCAGTTGCTGTCGCTCAATTCTCGCTGCCACCCTCTCAACCTTTAACCCTTCCCTTATGTCCACGTTTCTATATCTCTCCAACCTTGGGCCCCCCTCCATCACCTCTCAAGAACTTCGTTCAGGACCCACGATTCACACCCACAGATCAAAGTCGGAACATACACCGCATTGTACACTTTAGTCTGTGTTTCCTTTGAAACTTCTCGTCTGTATAAAAATTACTTTCTCAGACTGTGGTACAATCTAGCAGCACTCTCCAGGCTATTGTCTAAATCACACCCCAGTCTTCCCCCTTCCTCAAACATTGTCCCAAGGTATTTATACCTTTCCACTTGCTCCAAAGTCGTGTCCCCCATTACCACTGCCACACGTCCGCCCTCAGTCCTTCCCATTACCATCACCTTGGTCTTTTCTATATTGATCTTTAGATTCATTCTCTTTAGTTCTGTGTTCAAAATAACCATATTCTCCTGCAACTAATGCTCTGAGGGCGCAAACACCACCAATTCATCTGCAAACATGCACAGCGACACTCCCATTGCCTGAAGTTGTCTGTATTTCACTGTCAGATGTCTCATTTTGCTCTTATACTGTTTCATCACTTCATCCTTTAGGACCACAAACAGTACGTGGCTCAACGTACCACCTTGTCTCAATCCTTGCCTCACTATGAATTCTGAGGATCCCTCGTTACCAGTCCTCACACAGCATCTATTCACGTTATAGATACTCTTTATTGCCAATATGAGAGGCCAATATGGATCTTCTTTCCAGGACGTCCCATGTCAACCCTTTGTCACATCTATCCAACGCCTTCTCCGTGTCCACAAAACACATATACGCCTGCCTTTCATATCCCACAACCTTTTCCTGAATTTGTCTGAGGATAAACACATTATTCTCTATAATTCTCGCAATTTTTCTTGTCATCCTTCTTGTATATAGGCAGTATCATAGACTATTCTCTTGGCACCACTTTGCTTGTCCAGGCGAGTATCAGCACAATGCCCAACAATCTCACTCTAGTCTCCCCTATATTCTTGATCATTTCCGGTGTTATTCCATCCATACTGGCTGCTTTCCCCGTCTTTAGTTCCTCAATTGCTCTCCATATTTCCTCATGGGAAGACAAGATGGACAAGATGGACATCTTGTCTTCCTGATTCTTCTCCTGCCCACTGCAACGTTGTTGTTCCTCACTTACATCACCTTGCTCATCCGCATCCATCTCATTCAGCAGTTCATCGCAGTATTCTTTCCATCTTTCCATTATCTGGCTCTCATTCACCAGTACATCCCCATCCTCGCTCATTATATGTCTAAACTGGAACTGCTTCTCTCTTCCTATATTTCTGAGGATTCTGTAAAATAGCTTCTGATTTCCTGCGCTATTCCTTTCTAGCTTTTCTCCAAAATTCTTCCATGCTTCCTGCTTTGCCTCTATAACCAGCTTTTTGACGCTGGTTCTTTTTGACGCAGATATTCTTTCCAGATCTTCGTCTTCACTTTGACTTCCTTGTCGATCACTCGTGACCACCAAGCTGTCCTATTTCCTCTGTCTACACATTTAATTTTACCACATGATTCCGAAGCTGCTGCCACTATCATTTTTTTAAAGCTGTCCCACGCTTTTTCCACCTCTACTGTGAATATCTCCTCCCACAACTTATTTGTTTCCTTTATTACTACGTTCTGGCACCATTTTTATTTTATATATTTCTGGTCCCCCTCATGTTTAACCAAATAATGTACTTAGCATAATACTTAATCCGTGGTTAATTTAACTGCTGTTCATGAATTTAAACATGAGTCTATCAACCACGACTAGTTACTATTTTTGCTTTTTCAGAATGAGAAGTTGCTAACATATCTTATAACTTGCCCAATCAGCGAGTTAAACTCAAGCGCAGCCACTCAAGTAAGTATTGAAAGAATATATTTCACTATATTACATAATAACTACTTTGTGAAATTTAGATTGAAAATATTATAATGCTTTTACGTTTGCAAAAACCAACACTCTCTGGATGGAATATGTACACTATTAATGCGGCTTTAACTGTATCAGTAAATACAAGTAAGTAGAATCGACAAAATACGTAATGTGGATGTACTTTTCAGATATGTAGCACAGTTGTAACATACGTCTTGGTTATTCTTCAATTTCATCCAGCTTGGGAGGAATAAACAAGAGAAAAATCTAAATTATTTTGTTTTATTATGTTTGAAGTACACTTAAAAACTTAGGTACTATCTGTTGAACTGAAAACTGTTCAAGATCTATCTTCATTGCTTTTCGAATGTCAACTGCTTGCTGCGGATCATCGCAGAAAGCAGAGAGTTTTGAAACTAATTCTTCTTCATTGTTATACAGACATTCAGCGGGGTATATTTCGGGATATACCAACCTTTTTGGTACCATAGGAAAACATTGCAAACACGTCGCCTCTAGCCTAGAAATTAAAAAACTTAGTTCTTTAAAGTTGAAGTATGTTTTCGAAACTCACATTGCAACTCCGAAGAATTCATGGACTGCAGTAGATACAACAACATGTCCTGTGGCCAGTATGTTTATGTAGTCTTCTCTACTTTGCACATATCCATAATTTAATATTTCTTGATTCAGAATTTCTTTTGCTTTTGAAAAGATGCTTGGTATTTCTGAATATTGTTCTCCGAGAACGGACACAACAAATCTTTTATACGACGCTTTCAGAGTAAACAAGACATTAAAGAAGCCACCTGGATTTTTATCGTACTCCCAACGATGCGGCCAAATTATATGAAGTGAAGATGGGCGTTGCTTTGACTGCACAATTGGATAAGCTATCGGAAAATATAAAACCATACACTTTGGCCCTATTTTTTCAACCATATTCTGCACTTTAAAATCGGGAATTAATTTTAATGTTTTGTTTATGTTCGCCAAAAATGTTTCTTTATTGTAATTCGAATTAAATATAACAACATCTGCAGCCAAACTAAAAGAAAAATATATTATACTTATGAGAATATATGAAGCCTAAATAAATGTTTTTAATGCACTGCACATCGTATTTTTGTGTATACATAAAATAAATTCTAATAATAAATTCATACAGCTACAGTTTTTGATAGAAAAACATATTTTACATACGTGTTAAATTATCCCCAATTTATGTTTCTATGTACACTTCATGGTTTTCGCAGGATAAAAGTGTGCTATTAATGAATTTTATAAATTTATAATGTGACGTATTGTAATCAAATGTTTTTGTAAATAAACGGACAGAATCTGCAAAGACCATTAAAAGGGCGTCCTAAGTGGTCCTTATTTTGCATTACTATGCTTATCTGATCGTTTTAAAGCAATAAAATCAGAAATTTTCAACATTTGCAAAATGCTCAAAATTGACAGTTTGTCACAAAATTTCTATTTCTAAGAAACGGATATTTAAAATGAAATTCGATCGGAAATCGAGTTCTGGCGTACCCCAATTTCCGATTAAGGTGAAATTTGCAAAAATTACATGTAAATGATTAAAATTGTTATAAATTTTTCGATGTATTTCGCTACTCGCCGCTAGAAGCGCTACCACTCGAGTTTTCGGTACATTCGGTGATTCGGTAGTGTTCGTCGAATCGTGGTAGATAGTGCATTATGGGTGAAAATTTCTGAGCTGACAATTGCCGATCGACTTCAAAAAGGTATGTAAAATACAGATTTTAGTTATACGAAAATGGGGTAGAACTAAAAATAGGTAAAAATCAAAAACATTAATGTTGAATTTGGTATTTTAACCGCATTTTAAAGTTTATTTCAAGAAAAAGCTGAAGTCGTAGTTTCAATTTTTTTTTATGTCTTGTAGTGCGGTTAAAACATTTGTTTTTATTAAGGTTTGCCACTTTTAGATCAGTTAAAAAAATTAGTAATTGTAGAAAATATACATTATATATTTTCAAACATGAGAACATATATTTTTGAATAAAAAAGTAAATTTTTTCGCTTGTTTAAAATTTTCGCATGAATTTGAGTGTTCCCATAATTAAATGCAGTGAAAAGCCTGAGATCGAACTAAAAATATATATAAACTTTGAAGTATTACTGTGCAGTTTTGGATTTTAACCGCATTTGAAAATCTTTTCTTGCAAGAAAATTTCGATTAAAAAAATCAGAGATTAAACTTGTTATAACATGAAATGTAGAAAAAAAAACTTTCTGGAAAAGTAAATGAGTCAACCCTGCACCATTGTTCGCTCTCTCCTTTAAAATGACGTTTTTGATTCTTATTACCCGGTTCTATTCTTCTGTGTCCATAAAATTAAAGTAAAGTCTACGCATCCGTATATTCGGAGCTTATAAAAAAACCTGCAATGTTTGAATATAGGCAAAGAAAACCTGTTTTGGCACACAAACATCTGGATTCAGAAAAACTTTTGTTACAGAAAGAAGTCTACTTCTTGGCCATCTGGCTAATATAGTTATTTTTTCGAAAGCTAAAATTCAAAATTATTTTCAACCACATAGAATATTTCGCAGCATTTAATTATGTATAACCTTTTTAATGAAAACAATGATGTGGTAAATTCTTATTGACATTCTGCATACGGGGTTTTGCGATAAATTTTGGAAAAATTGATAATGAAACACGTCGATTATTCGAAAATTTTCGCAACAAACAAGACAAAGTTCTGATTTTCAGCCTTATGCTAAACATTAACTATATTCTATCATTGTGGTGAGAAAATGGAAATTCTGAATAGTAGTTTTTCATTTTTCTTAGCTATACATAGAATGTCGATATAAGGTACAGGTTGACCAAAAACGAAAGAAAATATGATCTTTTAACAAGAACGAAGTGCAAGGAAGCCTTATTTTTTAACACCCTGTGTGTCATATCGTAATTTTAGCTATAACCAAATAGTTTTCAGACCAATCATTTTTTTTTTGTTAAGAATCACATTTCACCTAAAATATTTAAAACACTGGTGATATTAAACTTTTCATTAAGATTTGAAAATTTAGAATCAAGGATAACTTCTTTTTTTTCTTAAGTTTACTTTGAGAATCGATTTTTTAATGATTAATTATTAATTTCCACGTTTCATTATCATTTTATTAATTATGTGGAATTAAAGAAAAAAAATTAGAAAATTTGTATTTTTTAATTATTTTATTTATTTACAATATGACAATATGTTCAACTTTACCAGTTGGTCTTCCAAATAATAACGATTGCTCCAAATGTACTTCTCACCTGCTTTATCTTCTCACATTTCTTCCCAATTTTTAAATATAGTTCGAAATATTTATGACCAAATTTTTGACAATCAAATTTATTGTATTTAGTTTATTAAATCTTTTTTGGTGGTTGAAATACGAAATATTTATGTACAAAATCTTCCAACTCTTCAACTTTTTTTTGATATAACCCTATTTTACATTTTAAATTTCGATGTAGGGTTCCCAAATTAATTATTTTCTTATGAACAATGGAATAGTTTGCTTCAATAAATAAAGTGGGTAATTTTTTGAATTGAAGGCACAAATTTTGGTATTTGATTAGCTAAGACTACCTTCTAGGATCTTCTAAGACTATCTTCCAACTGACCACACTTTTACAAACCTTTAATATTAAACTTTAAATAATTTGAAAATGATATCGAAATTCTCTACAATAAGAAATAATTTTAGTTAATAGATCTTGATGAAAAACATTTTCTTGTTTTTTCTAGAATTTCTCAAATGTTTCTTGTTTTTCAAACCCCTAAAGGAGATATCATAGCGTGAAAACTGGTGACTCACCTATATAGTTTGATATTTTCCTCTCATACCTAAAGATATTTCCGAGGTTAATTATTTAATTTTGCAAGTTTTCATTCATTTTAGAAATGTGCATTATAGAGCAAGCATTATTGGTCCTATGATTCTGCACTAACTCTGTTTTTCATGTTAGCTTTTCTCGAAAACATTTAATTTAGGGAGGTTTTACAAGTATACCTTTTTTGTTTAAAAACATAAAAAAATTATAATCCACTACTAAAACATCACAAAATTTGTTAATGTATGAATTTATTACTAGATCGGGGTGTTAATAAATACTACATATTATTATTAGCATTATTTTTGACAATTAAAAAAATACATAAAATTGTCTTTTGCATTTTTTTAGAACATTGGGCTATTTTTCAGATAAAAATGTAAGAATTTCTTTCGCGTCATTTGATCTTTCTTTATCACTTAGTTGCTAAACAATTTTCAATGCAACCATTGAACTCTATACAATGTATTAATTATACCATTTCTAAATTGCAAATTGTTTATATATTTGCTATGAAAATTGAAAGGAATTAATTGTTTCTTCACAGTACCTGTGGTTGGTACCTTCTTCCACACCACAACTAACTTGCACCATCGGAATGTACGTTAAGGGATGCTGGGAGGTACGTTTGCATCAAAATTTTGTAAAAATATAACATATTGTAATAAATATATTCATTTGCTTCCAGGTGATCAATAAGGAGTGTAACAGCATCCCCATTGGTAAGTCTGTTCCATTTTTATAATCACCGTGTTAATTTTTTACTGATTGGGAGGGCATCGTAAAAGGTATTATCCAAAAGATGTTTATTAATTTATTTAAATCTTTTGGGATATCTAAAGTCTATAGCAAAAGGAATATGATTCAATATTCCTATTACACCCCTACTGGTCCACAGTAGATGGTTCTTATTCACGGTATTCTTAAAATGTACCACCTGATATATTATTTCATAATAATATGTAGTTACAAATTTTAAAAAAAGTGAAAGTATACTGAGCTGCGACAAAGGAATCAATTCTAATAGGTAAACCTTAGATCAGGTAAGTATATCATAATTTTTAATGATTACGTCATGCTTCCTTTTTCTTTTTTCTAGTTGAAAGCAGTTTTGACAAATTGCTATTTTGCAATAATTTAGTAAAGTAATACAAACATAATTAATTTGAAAGCTTCCAATACTAATGAATTATATTTCAATACTAAACGAAACATTTAAACACGTACAAAGTTCTTTTCATGACTTTGAAATTACTAACGCGTAGTAGAGCTGCGGATTCGTTGATCAACAATGGATTCGTTTATCGAAAAGGTAATATTTTTGTGTTTGTGCCGTAAATATTCTGACACTCATTTATTCACTTGTATTACAGAATGTGTTGTGAAATGTTTCCCCTCAGCCATAATGCAGGATGGACTAGATCAACATTGCGTCATCGGAATGTATGTTAAGGGATGCTAGGAGGTACGTTTGCATCAAAATTTTCTAAAAATATTACATATTGTAATAAATATATTCAATTGCTTTCAGGTGATCAATAAGCAGTGTAACAGCATCCCCATTGGTAAGTCTGTTCCATTTTTATAATTACTGTGTTAATTTTGTACTGATTCGGAGGACATCGTAAAAGGTATTATCTAAAAGATGTTTCTTAATTAATTTAAATTGCTTGAGATATCTAAAGTCTATAAGCAAAAGGAATATGATTCAATTTGAATTCAATTCATTTGAAAGTTTCCAACAATAATAAATTATATTTCAACACTAAACGAAAGATTTAAACACGTACAAAATTTCTTTCAACAATTTGAAATTACTAACATGTAGTAGGGCTGCGGATACCTTGATCAACAATGGATTCGTTTATAGAAAAGGTAATATTTTTGTGTATGTGCCGTAAATATTCTGACACTCATTTATTCACTTGTATTACAGAATGTGTTGTGAAATGTGTCTCCTCAGCCATAATTCAGGATGGACTAGATCGACATTGCGTCATCGGAATGTATGTTAAGGGATGCTAGGAGGTACGTTTGCATCAAAATTTTGTAAAAATATTACATATTGTAATAAATATATTCATTTGCTTCCAGGTGACCAATAAGCAGGGTAACAGCATCCCCATTGGTAAGTCTGTTCCATTTTTATAATTACTGTGTTAATTTTGTACTGATTGAGAGGACGTCAAAAAGGTATTATCTAAAAGATGTTTCTTAATTTATTTAAATCCTTTGAGATATCTAAAGTCTATAAGCAAAAGGAATATGATACAATTTGAATTCAATTCACCTGAAAGTTTCCAATAATAATGAATTATATTTCAATAGTAAACGAAAGACTTAAACACGTACAAAATTCCTTTCAACACTTTGAAATTATTCACATGTAGTAGGGCTACGGTTACCTTGATCAATAATGGATTCGTTTATCGAAAAGGTAATATTTTTGTGTATGCGCCGTAAATATTCTGACACTCATTTATTCACTTGTATTACAGAATGTGTTGTGAAATATTTCTCCTCAGCCATAATTCAGGATGGACTAGATCGACATTGTGTCATCGGAATGTATGTTAAGGGATGCTAGGAGGTACGTTTGCATCAAAATTTTGTAAAAATATTACATATTGTAATAAATATATTCATTTGCTTCCAGGTGATCAATAAGCAGTGTAACAGCATCCCCATTGGTAAGTCTGTACCATTTTTATAATCACGGTGTTAATTTTTTACTGATTAGGAGGACATCATAAAAGGTATTATCTAAAAGATGTTTCTTCATTTATTTAAATCCTTTCGGATATCTAAAGTCTATAAGCAAAAGGAATAAGTTACAATGGATTGAATTCAATTCATTTGAAAGTTTCCAATAATAATGAATTATATTTCAATACTAATCGAAAGACTTAAACACGTACAAAATTCCTTTCAATACTTTGAAATTATTCACATATAGTAGGGCTACGGTTACCTTGATCAATAATGGATTCGTTTATCGAAAAGGTAATATTTTTGTGTATGTGCCGCAAATATTATGACAACTAGGCTATAGTGTTCCTTAAAACAACACTTTGATGTAATACTCATGTTACGTATATTTCTGTACATCTGTATTACTTTCCCAAACCCTTCGTACCCTTTGTTTGCCAGAATATTTTTTAAAAAACTGACCATTTAAGAACACTTCCTAATAAGGAAAAACACAGTAAAATGTTTAAAATGTTAAAGTAAGTATATTAGAAATTACCAGTTAAATCCCACCATTTCGGGCAGCCGCTCAGCAACTTAGTCAAACCACTGGAGACTAAAAATCTGAATAACAGCCATTTTACAAGAAAGAGGCTAATTTTATCTTTGGGTGTGCCCTTCGATCCTCGTCGCTTTCCTGGTAACAAAGGAGCTACTAGAAGTGCCAGAAATCCTGATTCTAGTAGCAAATCATCCCTAGAAATAAATAAATTGTAAGAGAAAAGTACGTTTGAGTGTACATTTTGAAAGAGAACAGTTAATGTTTCTCAGTTAGCATGCAATTCAAATTAAAACTGCTCATAAATAATAATAATAAACGTCTTTATTTTCCATAATTTAAAAGTATACAATGAGATTACAAAAAACAGATCCAATAATCAATAATCAAATTACAGATCCAATAATCTGGATGATTTAAAGGACAGAATCCAAATGGAAGTGCAGCTTATAACACCGAAAAGTAATTGATAATGTGCAAAGAGAATTTATTTCCTGTCTTGGATACTGTTAAGTTGCAAATTGAACATTTTATTGCAGTTTTTCTCAAAAAGTTTCTTATGCAACCTACCATTTGACGTCCAAAATGAATCTGATTAAACAGTTGGGATGCCTGTTGGTGTGAACATATGCTATCTCCATAATCAACCGTACATAATATTTCAATCTTTTGATATATCACATTTGAAAACGAACATTTGAAAAACACAAGCTTGCGCATTTGATTTAGTGTAAGAAAGTTTTTCTCAAAACGTTTCTTATGCAACCAAACTTGAATTTCGCATGCCTGTATGTACAAAAATAGTTCTTCCAAAATCCACAATAAAAAAATGGGGTTGCTATTAAAAAAATATATAGTTGACGTCACGTCACCACTCTTACGAAAATGATCCAAATAATTAAAAAACTATCGCAAAAAGTGGCACTTGAATAGAATCTGTTGGCATGTACCTGCGAATTTTGAAACAAAAGTTTATAACAATTTTATAGAATTTATGCTTTCCTTTCGAAAGCACTGTGTGTAGGTACGAGCTATATTCAGACATCCTCAGAACAAATACCATATCTACCGAGGGTATGAGACTGAGTAAGTGACGTTAAAAGATTTTGCAACAGCCCTCATTTTAGTAATTTTCATGAAATACATGAGATATACACAGTTGTATTCAGTATCCTCTTTTAGTTGGAAGAGCTCTTTTAAAATCGATTTTAAAAAAGCTCCTTTAACCAAATAGGATACTGAATACCTCTGATAGTGTCTTTATTAAGGCCAATAAATATATGCACTTCTATTCTATTGTGGTTACAATTAAAAAAAAAGTAAAATAAAGATTAATGTTTATTTTAAAAACAACAGTTTTATTTTTCGCACTGACAGATGGATTTCAAATTATTTTTCGATTTTCTGGCAAAATAATGCTGTTTTTAGCAAAATTTTATTTTTACATTTTTAAAAGTATGAAATGTACTGAGATATGATAATGAGCATAATAATAGAGAATTCTTTGTCATAACTTTCTTCCGTAAACAATTAAATGTTTAATTATTAATTTTGAAATGATATTTATTATAAATGTTTAATTATCATTGAAAGGAAAAAAAGCAAACAAACAGATTAAAAGTGAACGTGAGTGAACACAAACGTGAAATGACAAAATCCATAGTGGACTACCTAGACAGAAAACAAGCTATATTCTAAAAATAAATAAATATATAATGCTAGTTAGACAAGAAGAGCAAAATTCAAAAATGGAAACATAAGAAATTATCAAAATTTTAGGATAGAAAATAAAGGTTTATTATCGAAGTTAGTTTGCTCATTGAAGAGAGTACCTGGTAGACCGAGCTCGCTCAGAAAACACGCTTTTCTACCTCTGACCGAGTTCGCCCGTTTTGAGAGTGCCATCCTGTGGTCAAAGGTAAAACTAACAGACCGAGCAAGCTTCGTTCTGCCAGCAGGGAGCCATACGATTTGATCACAAGATGACTTGCTATGTCCGCAATTTTTTTTTCTTACTTCTTTTACATGCAATTTCTTCATGTTCTTCATTGTACCGGAACCGAAGTCTCGTTCAATGGTTTTTAAGAAGCCCATAATTCGTAACAATTTTCTTAAGATTTTTACAATCAAAAAAGAAGATTAAATTTAATTGTTACAAGTTGTGGGCTTCTTAAAAACCATTGGACAAGACTTGGGTTCCGGTACAATGAAGAACATGAATAAATTGCATGTAAAAGTTAGAAAATAATTTTTTTTTAACCATTGAGATTGTTAAATCAACTAATTGTCGTCATTTTCCTTAAGATTTATGATCAAAAAGAAGATTAAATTTCATTGTTACGAGTTGTGTGCTTCTTAAAACCCATTGAAGGAGACTTTGATTCCGGTACAACACAGAACATGAAGAAATTGCATGTAAAAGTTAGAAAAAAAATTAACCATTGAGATAGTTGAGTAGTAATTATTGAAAATGTTTTTAGATTTTAAGTTGCAAGTGTTGAACGAAAGGGTCTGAACTGGTTTATTTTTCTATTTTCGTGATTGGATGTATTTGAATGAATAAGGGGGGTCGTTTTTAGGTTTGTGTTTAATTCATGAATATTGGATTAATTCATGAATAGATATAGGATAATTGAATATATGATAAATAAATGAACGAAAGGCAGCTATTTTTTGGGAAAAGGGGTAGGCCGAATCGTAGGCCTAATAACAGAAGGTATGTAAGTAGGTTTCCTACGTACATCAAAGGACAGTAATCAGTGATATTAGAAACAATTAGATCCAGGAAAGTGATCTTGTTATTTTGTTCAATATCGATGGTGAAGGTTTTCATGTATATTGTTGGCAAAGACTAGAAAAGAATTTAAATTGTCAATATCGCCCTTCCATGCACAAAAAATGTCATCAACGTACCTCACCCATATAATCGTGTTATTGTTAAATGAATTATTGTTGTTGATTACAAAATTAGTTTGTATGTAATCTAAATAAATATCTGCCTGCAAACCTGAAAGAGGCTTATCTTACTTTTGTTTCTAACAAAAGTTCCACCATATCTACTTGTTCATGGACTGACATTTTTTTCGAACATATAGACTGTCCAGTTTATCAGAAACATTATCAAACATCAGATTTTTAAATAGAACACCCAGTGTACTATTGCATTTTTGAATTCTCTGTCATATTTGAATCCACTTTATAGAAGGAATATCTGGTCGATGTTGCTTCCTTTTGGGCAAAATTTTATGTTTTGTATCTCTTTGAGAGCCGATTACTAACAGTGAACCTTATCTAAAGGAGTCAGCAGCAATAGGGGATGGAACGTGAACGTTATGCAATATTAAAATTGCAAGCCTATTTTATATCACGATTTGTACGGCTAGTAAACCACAAAATAAAATTATTTTGAAATGTACACGGGCTTCACGAAAAAAGTATCACACCAAAAATGCGTTTTTTTTTAAAGAGTATTGATAACACCCTGTATATATGTTTAGCACATTTGAGTTCTACATAAAAAGTAGTAAAGTTTCAAGTGTAAGATAAAATAAGCTTATAATTTAAATATTGCATGGTAATAACTTCCATCCCCTGTCGATGCTGGTTCCTGTACATAAGATCAAGTATCAATAATCGACTCTCAAATAATATCGGGTTGTGAACCAGTAGATATGTTACAACTTTTGTTTGAATCACTTTGTTTTAGAATGTACTGCAAAAGAGCTAATCCATGGATCCTGAATGTGTAGGAAGTTGCGCTGTCGCATTTAAAGGCATTTTTCTCAAAAAACCATGGGTCCTATGTAAATTTAACAACAAAACTTTTTTATGTAATTTTACCTGGTGAATCATATTCCGAAAAAAGGTATGAGGCATGCAAGTATTTAACATGCTAAAATTATTTTGTAATAATAACATATGCAAGGCTTGCTAAGATATTAACACTTTGCTGGCCGTTGATAATTCCTTGCTACGTCTGGCACTGTGCAGAGGTTTATTAACAAGACAAAATTCATTTGAAAGTTTAATATATCTTGATTTTTAGTTTTTTTTTATGATAAAATTAAATATACCTACTAACACTAGTTATCCAGGGAATATCGACCGGCATGTGTCAATCGAAAGTATTGTCGGATGTTAAAAAACTGTGGAAGATCAAAAGATACACAAAATAAAAGTGTTTTGAAACATATTGGGCATTTGCAAAAAGTGTATCACACACGTTAGCAACAAAAGAAGTGGCGAGGCAAAAGCTCAAAATAGAAGACTTCAAAAATCTAAACAACAGTGATGTAAATATCTTAAACGACTTTAACAAATTTATATTAATAAAACCGAACAAGTTTCCAGTAACCACTACAAATGTCCATTTACGATCTGTATCAGTAAATCTAATAAAGTCATATTACTGCCAGTTCCCGGCAACTCCATATGAAATAAAAAAGATGGCTTTGTCCCTAAAAAACAGCAGTACTATGGGAGAAGACAAAATACCAGCGACTCTTAGAATTTACTAGTGATGTGATGGTGAAACCATTATGTTCAATAGTAATTAAAATGTTTGAAAGTTTCAGAACTCAAAGGCTCATTAGTTATTCCAATATATAAAAAGGGAAGTCCTCGTATGATTTGGAAACTATAGGTCAATAACGTTAACCTCTAAGATAAGCAATATTTTTGGAAAAACTAATGCTAATTAGAATTAAAGAGGAAGACATTCTAGAAAAATATAAATTAATCAGTGCAATAAGAGATGTTTACAATATAAATGAAGACATTTTAGCTGGATTAAACTTGGGTGAAACTATGGTAGCTGCCTTCATAGATCGTTCTAAGGCTTTTGCCATAATATATTAAGATTTTAAAAACTATTAAAGCTATATAGAAAATTAGAAACAAAAATTAATCCAAACTAAAACCTGATGTAAAGTATGTTTACACATTTTCAAAAATTATAATTTTATTACTAGTCATTTCTTTTAATATAATAATCCTCAAAACATTTTCCAACGCATAGAGGAATCCCACAATGTGAACACATGAAGCAGGTTTCTCTCCTTTTGTTCTGTTTTTTGCACTCTGCAACCTCTTTAAGGAAACTTTTTTTCCCCGGAACTATGAATTTTCACAAGCCTATGCTGTTTCATATTTCCTGAAAGCCTAATTGGTGCATCTTCATGAGAGGCTCTGTTTGTTGCACTTTCAGAAATTTATGAACGAACACATTGACTTTCAATCCAATCTTTTGCAACTTGTTGTAAAAAAAAGAAAAATCTTATTTTCTTTGCAGGATTCAGTTTCTTGTATACCACAAATAAATTGAATAAAGCATAATTTAGCATAAACATAAAAGCCTTTTTTGTCCATTTGACAGTTTTTCTTATAATTGGATTATAAGAAAGGTATTGATCTGCCAAATATACAACACCCTTCATATACATATTGTACTCTAATATTTTCGGCTTTTGTTATCATTTCACCAATTTTTCGATTTATTTTACCGATTTCTATCATTCGCACCTGATGTATTGTTGAAATCATTCATCTCTTTTGTCTTTCCAGACACGTATTAAAACTTCACCTTTTCTATGGAAATTATGTTGTCCATTTCTTAACTTAATTATTTTTAGATCTTTGAGGTAATTGAGGTAACCCACAATTTTCCTTATTGTACCACAAATTCTAATCTTCTTGGAAAGAAATTTCTCTGCCAACTCAACACTATTATAATAATTCCCCATGTAAATATGGAGCCAAATATTTTCATAATTATCTAAAAGATTTGTCAAGAGATGTTTCAAATTTTCTCCACTACCGCTGTATAATTTATATTTAGATATATATCCGCTGTCAGATTCGCATAACATTCTCACAAGTACGCCGTATTTACTAATCTTTCCTGGATTGTAGACACAGAAACTTAGTCGACCTCTGTAAGGTATCATTGCTTCGTCCAATGAAAGATTTTGTTTCGGTTTATAAACTTTATCAAATTTATTTAAACAATATTCTTTTATTGATTCTATTTTGAAAAGTCGACTTGCGTTTTATCATTATCAGAAAAATGTAAGGACTGTAGTATTTGGCTGAATCTATTTCGGGTCATGACTTTACCAAAAATTGGTGTTTCAATGTGTGGATCAATCGCCCAATAATTGTTTATACCATTTTTCCTCACTTGTCCCATTAATATATTCAAACCAAAAAATTGCTTCACTTCGGATATTGTTGTATCTTCCCACTGTTTAGTGTTTTTTACACATTTACGTTTGTGCACATTTTGCGTATGATATCTATTTGTTTCTGTTAATAATAATTCAAAAAAATCCTCACCAGTAAACAAATCCACCACTTCTGATTTATTTCCTGAATTTCTTGGAAACACTTTAACACCATCATTTCCCAAAAAGAAATTTATATTAATATCAGTATCATTCAGGGACCAATATATTGTTGAATTATTTTTGTTTTCATACTCTATATCATCGGAATCACTACTCTCAGATCCACTTGCAATTGGTAAAATTTTTCTTTTCATGTTAATTGGAAAGTCTGAATCATCGTTTTCACTTATATCTTTTTCAGCCCCGGATAATACGTCAGCACATAAGTAATTACATATATTGATGCATTCAAAACCGTCTTCTTCCATTATAAAGCAGGGTACACAATTTAGTTAATAAAACAATGAATTCATTCATTCATTATTGCAAAATATAACTAAACTTTGTTGTAAACTTATTTGTTGTAAGCTGACTTTGACGTTGACAATGGAAAAAAAACGTACTACTACGTCAACGGCTACTCTTTAATTTCACACACTACTAGATTGCAATTATTTAAGATCACATAGTACATGCGTAAAACTTAAAACTAGATATTTACCATTGCGAAGTAACAAATACTTGGCCCACTTGATACAGTGAAAAATATAGGGACCAAAGTCCCGCAAATAAAGGAATTGTACAAAACTTTTGCGATATAAACCTAAAATTATAAAAGTGCATTATTAAGAATTAATTAATATAATTATCTTGTAAACATACCCTGTAAATGCCAAAAAGATTCCCAACAAAGCTAACACATCAAGAGCATAATTGGTATCCAGTCCAAGATATGGGGCCAACCAAAGCAGGGTAGGTTGATAGTGAGCTTTTGTCGAAAATGTTTTATGCTTGCTGTTTTCTAAAACAGCCCTAGCGGGTAACACTCCGTTATCACCATAAAGGCCTAGAATAATTAGAAAAAGGCATTATGAAGTAAACACTAAAAAAAGAAATTACAACGCCTACCTGGAATTTGAATATAAAAAGACGTAAAAGCGAACAGATAAACCACACACATGGCTCTGAGAAACAAGTTTCGCGTATATCGTGTCGGGATCATTTTCTATGAGAAATTAATTAAAAAAGTAAAACTAACCCGACGCCGGAGTACGTGTACGTATTTTGATACGGGTTCTCAAACAACGAATACAATACTCAACGCGGCGACTCCAATCCGATAATTACTACCAGTGACATTTAACTGTTATCGCTCTACACGTGAATAATTAGCGGTGAGTTACAACTTTGTTATCCTGCATTTTCTGTAATTATACGAACAGAGCGATCCTTTCTATAATTATACTCGAAAAACGATGTTTTTTTGTTACATTTTTGTTACTGCTGGTCCAGTGCATTTGTTAAGCTTGCTCTACACGCTCTACATTACGCTCAACTACGCTGTGTACATCCGCCAGCCAATGAGCCAAACTAGAAAATCAATTTTAGGAGATACACCGATAATACAGTATGTCCTTGAATAGGCCTAATTATTAAACATTTGGTTATTTTTGTAAAACATTTTGCATAGTTTGAAAGTAGTCGGTCATTAGTAGAATGCCCGTTAAGCAAAATAAGGTTAGTTATCTAGTGTGAGAGATATCATGCTAAATAATATTTGCGTTTGCAGTTGTTTACGTTAAGTTTATGTTTTATGTTTACGTTATATTTGTCATTTATTTAGTAGATACATATAAAAAAAGATTTTCTGAAAAAACAGTTCTGTTCAAATTTAGTACGTCAATAAATTGCAAAAAAAGGAAACATTGAAGCAAAAAACATGGAAACAGTAAACATGATAACAATAAACATGGTAACCATAAACATGGTAACAATAAACACGGTAACAATAAACACGATAACAATAAACCAAAATTTGGGAAGATGATGAAGATTGGATACAACAAAATCATAATTGAAGGTGAAGAATGGGTATGGAATAAAAACAAAGAAGAACTAGAAGAAAAAAACAAGAAAGAAAACTAGCAGTACCTAATATGGTCCGAAAGGAAAGAAATACTCAAGGAAGCGACCCAACACGAAAATGGAGAACGAATAATGATTGATGAAAGTAGCTTAGATGTAAATAGACAAAATATAAGAAAAAATGAAACAAACACCAAGAGAAGACTCAAAAAGAGAAAACTTAAAAATGATGAAATTAGGATTGGTGCATGGAACGTTAGAACATTACTAAG
>JAWQRJ010000269.1:0-23573 GCA_033557515.1 Diorygopyx duplodentatus
CTTTTTCTGTGTTTCCGATTATTGCAATGTCATCGGCGAATATACATTCACTTATTTTAATGGCTCTCATCTTGAAGTACCCTATTTCCATTTTTACAGTCTTCAGAGTACACTTCTTCATTATATCATCCATGACAACCAGGAACAGTACCGGGCTCAGTGTTCCACCCTGTCTCACCCCTTTATGGGTTATAAAAGCCGTTGACTCTGTATTGAGGGTTCTTACTACATTTCTGCAGTTTCTGTATAATGATATAACGGCCTGAACAAGATGCTCGTTTATGTTTATTAACGCTGCCCATATTTCTTGTTGTCTGGGACACTATCAAAGGCTTTTTCTAAGTCGATAAAGCACATTATCAATACTTTGTTGTATTTCAGAGTCTTCTCGCTTAATTGTCGCAGTGTGAAGATGTGATCCTGCACACCATATGCCAGCCTAAATCCACTCTGCGTCTCGTGCAGCTTACCTTCCAGTTGCCTTCTTATCCTTTTTTCCAGAATCCATTCATAAAATTTTCCCGCCGCACCCATTATAGAAATACCTCAATAGTTTCCGCACTGTTTTGTGTCGCCTTTTTTATGTAACGGCACTATTATCGATGTGGCCCAATCTTGGAGTATCTGCTTTCATTTCTATATTTTCTGGATTAGATTGTGTAGCGCCATTTGTCCTTCTTTCCCCATCCCTTTCAGCATTTCAGCTTTCACCTGGTCCACCCCCGCCGCTTTTCCATTCTTAAGTGCTCTTATAGCCTCCTGTACCTATTCCAATTGTACGTTCTCGTCCTCCCCCTCTTGGTCCTCCCGACTCGTCCGTTCTTCTCCTATTTTACCTGTTTCGTCATGTCCCTCTAGGATTTCCTTGAAGTATTCTTTCCATCTGTCAACAATACTTCTGCTATCATTCAATGTGTTACCTTTCTCGTCCTTGATATACCCGTTTGGCCCCTCCTTCTTTTTCTTCATATTTCTGATTGCCTTATAAAACAGCTTGACATTTCCTACACTGTCTTCCTCGATCCTCCTTCCAAAGTCTTCCCACTCCGCTGCTTTTGCTGCTCTTACTTTCTCTTTGACTAGTTTTCTGTGACGTTTGTATTCATGATATAGCCCTGCTTCTTTCCTTTCTACATATCTTCTCCACGCTACCTTTTTCTGTAAAACCTCCGCCTTAATCTCATTTGTCCACCAGCTTGTTCTCTTTTGATTTTTGTTGACTCTAGTGGTTCCACATATATTCTCGGCTACTTCCATTATCGTCTCCTTGAATATGGGCCAGTGCTCTTCAACCGTGTACGCCTCATGATTTGGTAGTCTTCTCTTTTGAGCACTGTGCATACTTCTGAATAAGGATCCATCTCGCAAATGTCGAATTTTTCGAAAAATTCGGCGGTGACGCCATGCGAGTAATTAAGGGTTAATCGGACAGGGTCGGTGTCCGATGGACCATTCCTAACGATCTACTGCTTGTGGGTGTAGCATAGCATCAATTCTCCTTTTAAAAACATCCTATCTCCCACTAAATATTCGGCCTTGTTTCTAAATGTACTTATATGTCTGGGGGTTGTTTACATGATAAGTTATACACGGGTTTTTAGTGATGATTAGCGGCCACACTAAATTCTTTGCAAATTGTGATATCGGGTCACCTGGTTCGAATATATAGCAACGAAACAAGTTAGTTTACAAACCCATCCATTGTTTTACGGCCATCAAAATTTCTGTTATCATGGCGTTTCGTCTTGGGCACCAAATTACTTGTAATATTAATAAAAATGTAAGTATCTTTAAGTTAATTTCTAGTTTGTAGACCGCTTTGTATTTTGTAGGCGTTAAGGAGCTCAAATTATCGTTTATTTGAAAGCTTATGTCATATGATCTGTCATTATCTGTCTTACGCAACGTGTGTGCAACAAGTGATAATGTCATCGATCAATTCGCGTAGTGGTCGGCATATAGCTATTATAGTTTCATTTTATATTGATTCACATCACCTGAACCACTCAAATGGATGCTATTTGTCATTTGAGGTTTCACATCAGTTTGACAGTCTTCCATCCATTACAATTTACGTGCATTTAATCTTCGTAAAGCTACGAATGTTTCCTCTAACATATAGTCGATAAGTTAAGAATTAAGTTTCAAATTTCTGTCATATCAAGTTAACAGAATTTAACAACTAATGTTTAGTAAATTATACTTATCTGATATTAACACAATTGGTAGCAGAGTTTAGCCTGGTTTTGGAACCTTTGGTTCCTATGAGGTACAAAGATTTTTTGCGTCTCTTTATTGATAACTTTCGTTTTAGATTTTGATTTTTTGTATGTAGCTTCAATTAAACAGGATGCCCTTACAAGGGTGGTAAGCGGCAATATATCAGAAACTGTGATGGATCGAATTCATAACTATATTGGCCACAAGAAATATTTGGAAAATACTTTCAGTAAGTTCCAGCTTTCACAGGAGGGGAGTGCAAGGGTAAGTAGGAATATTTAAAAAATCTGTCGAAAATTTCAGAAGAAGGTATCATTTTGATAGCTAGAAAACCGAACTAATTTTGTATCAGTTTGATTTAAGACGCCATTGTACCAGTTTTCCCTATGAGAAGATACGATAGCGAAAATTGATGAAATCTACGAAATATTTAACTGGTGTTTCCTCCATTTCTTTTGCTTCCAATTTCCCAAGTTTTGCGATCAATGTAAAGTTATTTATACTATTAAAACGGTTTTAATTAATTTGTTACATGCATCTAAAACACTGATACCAGCAGTAGATATACAATACTGATTGATAATAATGAAGCAAATTATTGTCGGCTTCTTTTCATTTTAAAAGGCTTTGAATTCGCAAAACCACAAAACAACTAGATATTCTATTCTTCCACTTAAACAAAAATCATGAATGCAGAACACGAAATCATAATTGTTGATTAAATAAGTAGACAAAACAAAGTTCCATCACCGATGCACAGATATTCTCTTCTTTAGCGTTGTGAAATTAAATGTGACGTTCATATGAGTCATTAACATTATAAATATATAACTTGTTTTTAAATTGTTTGTTGTAGTAAGCAAGATATATGTAATTAAAGGGGTTATAAACACGGCGTTCGATATGCGTTATCAATATTATTTATTTCTCTGCATTTCATACATAGAACAAACTTATTGTTATGTGGAGAGAAAAATACAATATTCAGCACTGATTGACAGGATATAGCAAACTCATTGTGATCATTTTGGTGAGATAATCAGTGCTGTTAATGAATATATACTTATTTAGACATAACTTGAGAATGAAAAGACATTAGGTTTTTAGCAGAAATTTGTGTTCGTAGCACACTTTCTGAATATACAATGTGCCCAATTGTTGAGATCGGAACTTTAATACTTAAATTTGTAGGTAGTTTCAAGAAAAAGTCCTGTAAACATATACTAACATATGCTTAATAAACAAGATACAGGCATACAGACTTAAGGAGTAAATTCAAAAATGCATTTTGAATTTTCAATTTACGCAAGTATGGTCGCATCTCCGTTTGTGCGCAAGTGTGCATACGCGTTGGCGCATAAATGGCGCACACGTGTATCTGTGTGGAATAAACAATAATATTTAAGAATCTACAAATAGAAACACAAACAATAACGAAATAATTTTCAACATCAATAATGAGGTAAGTTGGTCTAAGTTGCAGCGCCATATGAATTACTGAATGAAACACTTGGAAGAAGCTCACTTTTTTGTTGAAACATAATGCTATAGGAATCTGCAATATGTTATTTGATGTTTTGAAGTGCCATTAAAGGTTGCCAGTTGCCTGGAAAGGGTTTTCATTAAAACTAATAATTTTTCTAACGTATATGAATAGATTTACTATGATTTGGAGGCATCGTTTACATTATTATGTTTGGGATAAAGATTTTTCGCGAATTATTTGGTCATTGCAATATGCCATTTTGTCAACGAGGCTGCAGCCACGTTTACAAAAAAGATGTGTTAACGTTTTTATGCAAGATGCGAAAGGGACTCCCTGATGATTTTCTTAAAGTTATGTATTGTATAAAGCATTGTTAAGTACATCGTCAAGTTAATAATATTGTTAAGCAATCTGATTGGAGCATTCAAGTCTGAAACTTCAAAATGCTAACTTGATTGGCTAAGCTCATTGTTAACTTGATCACGAACTTAAGAACGCTTTATGCAACCGGTCCTAAGAGTAGTAATTTTCGTACACTTCGGCAGTCATTTTCTTGACTAAAGGACGACTATATATTTACTATAGCCTACGTTAATAGTTGCACCCGATGGGGATATACTCGACATTCAAGGTCCATACTTTTAGGATAGTCTTAAAAAAAACTAAAAATGAACCAGTTATTGACGTTAACGAATCATTATTTCATCCTACCAGACAGGTACACGCATGCGCCCGCACGTATTCACGCTTGCGCACAAATGCGCGCGCGCGCGCGCTCACTCATATTTAAATAACGGAGAAAAGGGCGGAAAGACGAGGGGGCAATAGAAAAGGGAGAAGAGAGGTAAAGAAAGGAATAGGGGCGGAGAAATGATAGGGAAGGGGCAGAAGGGGCAGAAGGGGGCGAAATTAACTGGTGATTGCCTGCGTGGTGACGAAATATTTCACATACTTCACATTTTTGAAACCCTCTAGCGCTCAATCGGCTCTACTAATCAAGTTGGCGCAATGATAACTTTTGATCAGCATCACGTAAACTACAAGTGTTCAAAGTTTTGAGGGAAATCCACGGAGATCCATTTCCCATAAGATTTGGGGGGGGGTCCTTTTGGGAAAACTATTATTATTCTGAAAGATGTTTTTCAAAAAACGCTGTTTTTTTGATTTTAGATTATACCAAACGATATCTCTGTTTGAACTAGATCTTAGGAAATCTTATCTCTAGGAACCTTCTCTATCGTACCTCCCTTATGAAGCGTTTGAGAACCTCTATTCACAACGACTTATTTCGTGGTAAGAAATTATTTGGTAAAGTCTAAAACAACTTCCATAGCACATGGCTCGTGGTCAGCTTCTTCCAGTTTTTCGAAAAGGGAAGCAAGATAGCGTTATCGGATGTTACTTTATACCTTTTTAATGCCAATAAGGTGACCTTTCCAAATTTAATATCTTTCAGCATACTTATCAGGCATTTTTTTCAATCAAAAAACCTCGTGGGCACTCCTTTGAGAAAGTAATGCGTTCGATCCAGAATTTTGATGGTGAGATTTTGACATATCTGGATGAATTATGGTATTCTAAGACTAATGGTACAATTTTTGGCCATTGGACTGTCCGTCCATCCGTTCGAAACTTTTTGTATTTGGAAAAATGATCTTGTAACCGATGACATTTTTGCAAATTTTTAATATTACATCGGAGGTTTATTAAATAATAACTTAGTGACTTTCAAATGGTCATGACATTGTTATTTTAAGTGGAATATGCTATATCTATTTATACAGGGTGTTACCGAATTCGGTGAAGCGGAAAATGAACATCCTTCACCAACTTCCACCACCTGTATTGGCGGTGCAAAGATAAATCAAACTGATGCGGAATTAATTCAGCTTTTCACTGGCGCAACCAAAATTATACTTTGCTCTGGTATTTTCAGCAAACTTTATGAATTTCCCTCTTTCCCCGACAATGTTGCCAATTACAATGTTACTACGTTCGGGGAAATTTGGAGCTTCTTTGAAAATTCTTGTGGCCATTTTAGCTATGAAATGCTTTGTACACACACTCTTCTACAACATTAGTTTTCATAATCTTAACAATATTATTGCTTGACATAACACATATAAGGTGATATCAACGTGAGCCCTAAACGGATGTAACTTCTAATTTGATATTTGCATAGTTACTATTTTCTATTGTGATCTCTCCTTAAACAAATGAAGAAGAATATACATGGTGTCCTACAACTCGCACCATAAAAAGAATGGTATTCCTTATGAAAAACCATGTGTATAAAGTGACAAAAGGTAAGGCTTTATTGCGTCTACTTATTCTGCGGAGGCCAATCTGCAGAATTTCTTGATGGAATACCTGGTCTAATTTCACACTCTCGTAGTAATAAAATTAAATCATTATACCAGGTGAACTTTAAGCAATGGGTTACAGTGCAACGGTTGATTTCTCGCACCAAATATAATATGGCGATTTAAAGTCAATATTTAATTTGTAATTTTCTTCAATAACTCCTAAGACTATTATACCATCGATACGAAAATTGGCGAGCGAGAAGTTTTTAAATGAGGTTTTTAATATGTCTTTACTTTTGTCATAGTACATAGGGAACGTGGCCTACTTGACTTGTCTTTAAACTGTCACGACCTTTTTTTGTGTCTGATTTTGTCTAGCTTTTGGTACAAATAGCGTTCTCCTAGTGTGCTCCTACCTTTTCTATATAAAAATGGGATACGGTGTAAATGTCGCCAAAGTCAACTACTTCCGAGATATTTCACATTTAAGCACTTCTTGCAACATATCTGGATAATATTTTAATCTTATTCAACATAGTAGAAGTTGGTAAAAAATGAATAGTAGTGACATGATTGAAATTATAAAAACGTTGTTTAAAAATTAATTTTTTTAGGGCAAAAAATTAACTAAACTAAATTAATTTCTACATACTATTAATAACGCCTCATGATTAACACTAGAACTACCGAGGTTTTTAGCAAGTCATACAAATCAAATGAGCTGGACCAGTCAAAATGATTGGCCTATCCAGATATTAGTGTACGATTATAAAGTAAGTCGGAGAGATTGCAAAATATGCATTAGATGTGTTTACCAATTACGAAATTTTGACCATGTACTCCTTATCGAAATGTGTTGAATTTTACTGTCAGAAATGAAACATCATAGCATATGTTAGTTATGCTTTTCAAAATTTTACATTACTAATTTCCTTTATATTTATATGAGAAATTTCAGCTTCTTTCAGCGCATAGTCTATTCATTATTGACTCGATCGAGCATTGACAGTACTTTCCTGTTCAATTACCTGCAATCAATTATTTTATGGAATGACCTTCCAGTTAATCTAAGTTATAGCCTTACCATTGCCAAATTTAAAGGAAACTTCATTTATTTACATCTCAAATGTATAGAAAATCTCTCCGGCTTTCTTTCTTCCTCTCCTTGCCTTTCCTCCCATTTTTTATCGCCATTCTTCCTCTGCATGTGATTCTGTTCAAAACTGGTCTTCATGTTGGTATTCTTGTAAATAACTCGTGGTATTCTTGTAAATAATTCATGCTTATTAGCCCTACATACGTTTCCTTGTTCTTCAAGCTTTGTCTTTTGGTATTCTTGTCTTTTGGTAGAAGTCGTCTGAAGCCGATAAACTGACCCTGTTGCTCAATTCATGGTTTCTTATTTGTTATTGTATAATTTCTATTTTTCATATATTGTTCTTTTTGGGCAATAAATATATTGTTATTAAATTCGTGTACAGTTGCATAGGATTGTCTTGCCTTCACGGTTTTTCCAAATGTCGAATAAAAAATTGTTTAATTGTTTAATGGTGTTATTTACTTTTTGACGCTGTGCCAGTAAATTACCGACATAGATGACATTCCTTGAGTTCAGTATGAATAGGCGTTTTCTTTTTCTTTAAATAACAACAAAGCAAGTTCCGTATGTTGAACTGGATTATCTAATTGATTGAGTACTCTGCTTGGTTTATAAAATAGCTTAATCGGACGTAATAAACCACTTTTTATATACTTTTATAAACTTTAAACCTTGGCTGGCGAATCTACATATTTAATGAGAAGTAATATAACTAACATAATCATATAATCGTCATTATTGACAGATGTACACTGTCAGAACAATGCAAATATTCGCAGGACATAGCTTGCCTGGCATTCATATAATATCGACATAGAAGACGCTACGCTATTGGTCTATCTTTAATCTACGCTATCTTTAATACCTTTTATTGCAACTTTATTCATAAGGAATGTTCCATACTCTTCCATGGCGTGAGACAAGACACCATGAATGAAATTAATTTTTGACCAATTCAAAACTTAAATGTTTTGAATTCTTCATATAATTTTTATTCTATTCATTGTCGATTCTACGTATTTTTTTGGTGCTAAATTAAGGAAGTACCTGGCAGACCGAGCTCGCTTGGGGGTAAAAACTCAAAAAAAAAATTCCCACCCCTAACAGGGATTGCCCGTCTCTTAGTTTTGGTAGCGCTATCGTGTGGTGCAATGTAAAATTAACAGACCGAGCTAGTTCCGTTCGAGCAGCATACGATGTCACCTTACGTCTGCAACCTAGCTATAATAAGCAAAAACGATTTTTTGATGGTCGGCACCTATCTCAATCAATTTCCCGCGGGTAAGACAAAAAAAAATTCTTGTTATCATGTACGGTTACGCTTTTTAAGACTGTTGCGCTACCCACCGATAGATCCCACCAGCAGTTCTGTATCGATGTTTTCCACGTGTTAAAATACCCTTTGTAGATTTAATATAACGGTCGATAATTTTATTTGTTTTCTGTGACAAATAAAATTATCGACCGTCATATTAAATCTACAAATGCATCTTTCTCTCTAGCACATTGGGCTTTGAATTGAGGTACTTTCTACATGTATGGAATTTATTACAAAAAAGCTTATACGTTTATTTGGCGTATTCACCTTCAAATTAGCTACGTAATTACCCCTAAAGTTTAGTGAACTTTGTATAAGGAACCAATCAGAATGCTGAAAAACTAGCGTATCTTTTCACTAAATAGATGTGAATGCATTATAATGTATTGCATTATTTGGCGTTTGTGTAACTTATTTGAAGCTTGGTTGTTATTATTAAGCTTAGTTGAAGCTTATTAGCTTATTTGAAGATGGTTCGTGTCAGTCCACGAAAAGAAAAAAAACAGAAGCAAGGGGAAGGCTTACACTTAAGCTGGACGTCATTTACATCAGGTGGGGCGGTCATTTAATGAGATGTGTCGTGATCATCTCATCTGCAGGACCTGTCTGAAAGAATTAGGGAGACAACCAAGCATAGATCATTGCACCCATGGTTAATAATCCATAGCAAGCCACAAAAATAATGCGAAACTGACAATGTTGATAATAATAATAGATGATATTGACAATAACAGACGAATGCTGCTCCGTAGCTTGCCTATTGCAATAAAAAAATTAGAAATAGGTTTATTGCTGAAGTTTTCAAGTTATACTACTCTTTATATCGTTTTCTTTGAGCCCAGTCAAAGTTCTTAGAAACTAGGGAATACTTATGACTTATGCAAATGGCTAAAACTTCCTCGTATTGCTCTGGAATTGCGTTAAGAATAGTCTTCACAACCCGGAAGTTTCTTTTTCGAAAATTCATTAATTTATCAACTGAGGTGGACAAATTCCAACTCAACTATATTTATTTCCTATAATCTACTTTTCACTTTTAATGATAAAATTTCGGAGTAGTCTTTTTATATTGACAAATAAAATACAATGGGGAAACAGGTATATTGTTATTTACAAAACTAACAAAGCTCAAAAAGGCACAACACCTTTTGACTAGAGCAGTAGTTATGCCAAAGTATTAAATAACAACAAATACCTCACATTGCTTCAGAGAATTCATCCAAATAATCGTTTGTCATGTTTTAACTTTAACGTGACAAAAACAAAACAAAAATGAAACAAAACACGATTTGCATTGCCCACCAATATAACAAGTCTGTCACTATGCGGTTAGATCGGTGTTTAGTACCCAGATTGTTAGGATATTTTAGTAGCACGCCACATAGTACTTGAAGTTGATATATTGATAAATTTATACAGGTGTCCTATAAAGCCGCGGAAAAAGTATACTGGGCTACTTTTCAGATGAAATTATGACGATTTAACCCAACCTATCTGTATACAAAAGTACGTCCCCCAAATATTCTAATTTTTATCATATTGCCAATTTCAAATGTGGAGAAAATAGCTATTTACTATAGACCAGTTTTTATGATTTTTTTGTGATATGCACCCCACGGCAAGGGAGTGAAGTGGGGAGGGGGTGTAGTATTAAGAGCTGATACCCTAATATTGGTATTTTAATCTTAATATATTAATTTATCTTAATATTGGCAAATTTTATATTAAACTGTACAGTTTATTGGTTTAATGCTATTTTTTAAATAAGGTCGCCACTGGAGAAAATTGTCTTTAATCTTACTCGATATTTGCGTGTAATAGAATTAAAGCGACGTTATAACCTTCTCTCTCATTTCTTTTGTTTCTATAATGTAGTTCTATACCAAATTTCTGATCTAGTTTCATAATACCCTAGCATTCTAGAATGACTCATTTTGAACCTTTTTTATCTCTAACTTTCTACGTCGTGTGCTTTGAATTTTTCTTCAGGACGTCATGCCCAATATCTGCAAAAGTACTTTTTCGTTTATAACCAAACTTCGGGAAAGTGGTTTGTTATCCACCATACTTTCTGTGAGAAAGGGTGAAGTTGGGTGGGGTGAACTATCAGTTGTATTTTTAATTTATTATCTTAATCATAATTTAATATTGTCACTCTTAAAATGTAGTTTTACAAAAGATTTAACAACAATAAACCGAGTTCCTGAAATTGCAACTAGCAACTCGCCGTTAGGAATTAATGAAACAAGTAAGATAGGAAGGATGATTTACCTTCATTCCTACGCATTACTCCCCCTGTCCGAAAATAAGAGTCCCATTTGAATAGGAATTTCTGTATTAAATGGTAGCATCGAGCGAATGAGATGATAGAAAACTATCTCATCTTATTTTACTTCAGTTAGTTTCCAGCGTCAACTTGATTGTTGGATAAAAAAATCCAGGAAATTACTCGAAACATAACATTAAACCAATACACTGGACAGTTTAGGCACTTAGAAAGCACATGAAATAACTACGGGTACACTTATGTATACAGATACGTTGAGTTAAATCATTATAGTTTATCCTCAAGACATTCAGTCTTGCTACATTTGAATCAAAGGTGTTTGCATGTGCGTTGTAGACAAATGAACAAAGACAATAAAAAGGTTCCTTGACAGTTGACAACGATGTCAACGGCTAAATTAAGTTACGCCACATGTTTATTAAAATTTTGTTTTGCTCAGCCTACCCTAAACTGAAATTTTTTGTATCATGGCATTTGTAGTATATAAATTGTCTTCTAATCTCAAATCAATACATTGTAGTATCATAATGCCCACATTAGAGAATTCAAATTTTGCAATTTGAATTCCCGACCCAGAAGGGGGATGGCGGGCGAAAATTATGAATTATTGGTTATGTGACTAGTGAATTATGAAACTATAATTCACTATCTGGAATTTTGGGTACCATTATTAACAGAAAAAAATATAATGGCCCGAAATTGAAAAATATATATTATTCAATAGGTGTAGAAAAGGGCGATTTTGCACATGTGCCAGTAGGCAGTAAAATTGGCACGATTGCTAATATTATTAGAACTACTATTTCTTCCAACGAGATAGTAATGGGATCTTTATTGAAAAATATAGTAAAAACAGTGTCGAAATTGAATCACCCCTGCTCCAATACTTTTGATTTTACTTAGGTGAATTGAAAAACAACCAGCTAGCTAGAGCAAGTTAACCTCTCATACTCTCCCAAAACTTTGTTCATTTATCTACAACATACACACAAAAATGCCTTGACCTAACCGTAAAGAGTGTGCCATTACTCGAAATCAATAACCAATACATCAGCAATTTTAAGTATAGACTTCTAGTTATGGTACACTCTGTCTAAGTGTATAGTTAACGTTCCACATGGTAACACCCTAATTTATTATTGTTATAGCTATTTTTCCGAAATTCAAGTACCAGTGCTCGTCGGTACAGATCTTTGTCACGTGGAAATGAAGCAGCAGTCGAAACGGAGGAAGATGTAGCAGCAGAAGCGATTCCCTCAAGAAACTCACGAGCGCGGTCACAGCCACCGTACATTTTTCCCGAAACAACGCGAAGGGAGTACAGTACAGAATCATCGCCTAAGCAGCAGAACCAGCCGCAGCAGTCGCAACAACCAAAGAACATGGTAGACACAAAAAACTGTTTCAGGAAGAACAACACAACCAATTACTCGTTGCAACCAAAAAATTTGCCACCAATGGCGACAACGCACATACACATTACCAATAACTACTCGCCAATGGAAGAAACGCACGACGCTCGGCCGTATGAGAGCCGTTTAGGTGAAGTGAAAAGGCAGGCATCCGTTAAATATGAACAGGCAGTAAGGACGTTCAATCTTTCTAGTCAGGGACCAGGGCCCTCTGGAGGCTACCGCTACGAATTGGACGCTGCCAAGCCGAAATTGGACAAAGGTACGAACGTTTACAATGTAGTAGCAGCAATTAAAAATAGGGAGCAGAGTATTGCCGCACAGGCGCCTCAATTACAACCTAAGAACATTAAACCTTATGGTGACATAATGAACAAGCCTTGGTGCACACACATTATGGAGCGCATTAAGCACAAACCGTTGTCCATAGCACGCCTGGAGGAGGCAATCCATAAAACGATTCTGAAAAGGCCAACGCCGAGGGTAGCCGTGCAAGATAGGACAGAACAAGTTACGCCGCCCACTCCTCCGAGTCCGACGCAAGGTCCGGCGCCCACTTCTCCAGACCCGCAGCAAACGTCCCCTTCCACTTTTCCAGAATCGTCGGGCGCGGTTCGACCAACAAATTCCCCTCAGCAAGGCGAACCATTACGTGCCGACGCAACCGATGCAAGACCTGTCGAGCAAATAATGCGAAAAGGATTTTCGACATGTGCGGTTAGAATGACAACGGCTGATTTTCACGATCTGAAAGAATGTACAAAAGCGATTAAAGAATATAAGAATGATGGCGAGAAGAAAGAATCACCGGTGGATAGGAAAGATGTGAAGGTAATAATCAACAAAGAATGCAAGTTAGAGGAGGAGCCTAGCGTAAGGGACTCTAGCGATAACGGGCAGATAAGGTTACCAACGGTGACTCAGTCCTTAGGTATAGTATTACCTTACGTCGACAGAAGAGGTTCTAGGGGAAACATAGTGCCCGCCATGAACCTCCCATCCTTTTCCCCTGGTAATGGGACACCAGAACGTAGAGAATCAAAAGAGATTAAAGTTAAAGTAGGACCAAAGATGAAACTTCAATCTTGGCATCCAGAGGAAGAGGCAAATGATGAAGAATCTTTAACCCCGGGGTCCGGTGAAAAGTTTGCGGTACCGTGGTTATCTTGGGGCGACAGAGTAAAATTAAAGCAAAACCAAGGTCCCGGTCACTCAGGTAACGTTGAGTTGAAGATGTATCAATCCAAAGCCAGCTTGAACATTGGTCATTTAGTGCGAAATACGGAGAAGAAGTCTCCTGATCTAAACAATATCCAGCTGCGGTGGTATTCGTCCGGAAAATCAAGTGGCGGTGATATCGCAGAAAAAGAATTGGAAATAGAGAGAAAGCTGGTGGCTCCAGCACATAGGGATTTTGTCGCAGGAATCGATTGGCCTGAAGATAAGCGCATTTTCAAGGGTAACAATAAACTCAACCGCATGATTATTCGCTCTTACAGCACCGGCATCCCGGATGAGTGTTTTTGTGACCCCCTTCCTAAACCAAAATCTGAACCGAAGGGTCCCGATCCCATGTGCGATCTAACTCGCTTTAAACCGACGCAAGTTAACCCCGACTGCAAAAAAGTGTGCGTCCTTGGTCCTGAGTATACCGTGATGGTGAAGTTGCGACGACTTCCCAAAATTAAGATTCCCGATCCGATACGCTACTGTCCGGAACCTTGCGAGGAGACCACACGGGCCGATGACGGTATGAAAATTGAACAGAGGTCGTTGCCGAAGCTGCAAGCCAAACCCTGCCCGAAGGTGAAAATGATGCCTATGACAGATGTGCCATTGCCACGGTTGAAAGCACGTCCTCAGCCGACGCGTGTTCGAATTTGCCCGCCACTTCCGTGCAGAGAGCCAAGGGCCGACGACGGGTTAAAGGTGTGTCCAAAGCAGTTACCCAAGTTAGTACCCAAGATGTGCGGTCGCTGTGAAGAAATTGTCATGACATCTCCGCCACTTTACCGGTTAAAGGCTAAACCGGTCCCGCCGCCGAAACCGTGCAAGCCGGTTTTGTGTCCAGAGCCTCCCATTACGCGGGCAGACGACGGAATGAAGGAACCCAGGAAAAGTCTTCCGAAGCTCATACCGCCATGTTGTCCCAGAGTGTGCGACGACAATATGGTGGACGGTCCACCACTCAAACGACTCAAATGTTTCTGTGTAAGAGAGCCCGAAAGAGTGTGCCCTTGCATACCGACAGTGAGAGACCCTTGTTGTCCACCACGAGCCGACGAGATCTGTAATTATACGGTCGAGAAAAGAGAATTACCAACGATGATTTTATCCCCGCAACACAACAACATGTCTATTGCAGATTTTGCACGTGCCAAAGAGGAAAAGAACAAGAGACACTTTAGTACATACACAAAACGAGACATGTGCTGCTGTTCAGATAAAAGCATTCAATATGACGTAGACGCTGCAATCGGAGACATTCGTCCAAGTGAATGGGAGGAACTTGGAGGATATTTGGCAGCCGATAATGGTGGAATTGTAAAGAAACCTATTGGGAGTTCTTTGTACAAAAGAGATAACAGATTGTTAAAGGGCAGATGTAGCGCAAAGTTGGGTGATATAGATTACAGAAGTTATAGTTCGTCTTCGTACACCGCACCTCGGAAATTGACAGAATGTGAGGAGCAGCCTGAACAACAGGTTCCTTATAAATATCCAAAATTAAAGAGACTTAAAAAACGTAAAGACTTTGATAAAGATTTTCCAGATGATGTGCCTTGGAAATTAAGAGATAGGGCGTGCGACGTAGTCAAATGCGGAGCTATAATAGATCCAGCCCCTAGAATGGATAAAATAATGAACTACAAGGTTAAAAGTAAAGTACTGCCAATCATACCCAAAGGTGATTGTAAGAAAACGTTAAGACCTTGTCCTAAAGGTTCGGCTGCATTGGGGAGACCTAAAAAACGTTTTCATTATGAAGATGGGCCGCAGAGATGCGTGGTGGTTGCATGCCCCCTCGGTGCGCCGAGAGCAGATGATAGTGCACCAATGGTACCGAAGCCACTGCCCCCTGTGCCAATATCTGACTGCTTGCCAGGCAAAAAAATGCAGTATCGGGACTGCAAGAAACTTCCACGTTTACATTTTAACACTGAAGATCCTCCCCGACCTGAGTCGGCACCATGCGTCACCAAACCTTGTGCCGACGCTGTTCGTTCCGATGATGGAAAAATCCTTGTCACCCGAAAAAAATTACCAGCTTTAAAACCCAGTTACTGCCCTACTCGCAAAACCGTTAGGTATAGGGACTGTAAACCACTAAAGCGTCTGCCACCTCCCCCATTTATGGAAAGAGAGCCATGTCCCCCAGCAGAAGAATGTTTGGCACCGCTTCGAGCAGACTTTTCATTAAACGAAGTTTGGAAGGAACTACCGCCACTGTTGAAAAATGATGGAAAATTGTTGCATCTTTCTACTTCTCATCCATGTCCACCAGATGCAACGACTAGGAGAAGGTTCAGCACACTATCATCCAATTTTGCATACTCCGTAAATTTTACACAATTTGAGAAATCTGGAAGACATTTATCGCGCACGTCAGTTCTTTGTAATAAGGATTGTAAAATAAAGGAAGAGAAGAAGGATGAGAAGAAATGTCACCGGTTTACTTTACCAAATTGCAAACCGCGAAAAGAACCTCCGTTCTGTGAACCCGACGAGCCATATCCGGAATGCACCAAACAGCAATCTCCTTATCCGTCCTTTTCTGAATGTAAGGATGATGACCCCTACATAGGACTAAGTGAATGTCCACCAACTAATAAGTACTTACAACCTAAGTTTCCGTTGATTGGCAACATCGTTTTACTGAAACCCACTCAGCCCGCACAAAAGAAGATTGATCCAAAGCTAGAAGAAGATTGTGTCATAAGAAAGCTCAATTTGAAAAGGGAGAACGTTGGTACGAGAGGCTGCTATGATTTTCACAGGCCGTATGTACCTTTGCGGGCAAAAGACCTAATGAATGCAGCCATTAAACAAGCGAAGGTTGTGCAATCCGATGAATGCAAGTCTGATGCCAAAAAATCTTCACGTGGCAAGGACTGTCCTGTAGTCGATACTAACTCTTGTATTCCTGCGGATATCGAATGCGAGTTAATTGGTAAGGATAGGGACTCTATGCTATGCGCTGAAGCAAAACGTAAGCCGGGGGATAGCGCAGAAAAGAAAAAGGGGGGTGCCCCGGGGGATTTAATCTGTAAAGGCGCCGTTAAAGATTGTCTAGCGAAACCCGAAAAAGAACCACCTAAAAAGGTGCCTTGCCACCCGTACGATCCAAAACCGAGTCCTCCAAAGAAGGCCGTCTGCAAGAAGCCAATGATTTGCGACCCTCCACCGCCACCAACGGAGTGCAAAGACAAAAAGAAAGAAGGGGGTAAAAAGGCAGCAATAACTTCGAAAATAAATAGACCGATAAAAGGTGGAAGTGGAGGTACGAATTCTTCAGGTGGAGGCCAGATAAGAAATGTTGGCGGCGGTGGAGGTGGCGCTGATATTTGTAAAGATGCTGGAAACAAACAAGGAAAAGGTGACGACGGAGGGAGTGGTAAAGGAAAGAACAAGGACGCTGAAATTTGCAGCAAGGTGAATCAGAAAAGCGGCAGCGCAGGCAACTCAGTTGGAGCAGCAGGCCCAACACCGAAGAGCGGAAAAGCTTCAAAAGCTGCAAAATGCCAAAAGACGAAGCCCTGCCCAAAGAAAGGTCAGACAAAGGGAAAATCAGATGCAGCAGTTAGGAGTAGCGGAACGCCTTCATCCGCGAAGAAAGATTCGATTCCGTGTACTGCAGGTGGAGAAAAAACCCCGCCCCCTAAGAAAGCTTCGGCTATATGTCCTACACCTGGAGGAAAACCTCAACCTCCAAAGAAAGACGAATGTTCTGCAGGTGGAGGAAAGCCTAAGAAAGAAAAAGCGAGAAAACCATGTTCCGAAGTCCTAAAAGCACATTGCCAAAAGAAGGCCGCGAAAGAAGCAAAAAAAACAGCGCCATGTAGGACGGGCAAAGAGCCAGCGAAGGGGAAAGATAGAAAGTCTATAGCGATTAAGTGTTCGCCACTTAAGAAAGCTAAAGCTCCAGCTCCCGTAAAACCAAAGTGTTCAATGGAACCCGCTCCTATTGTATCGCCAGTTTGTCCTAAAAAGAGTTTGTGGGATAGGATTCTCGAGTTTTTCCGCGCAAGGCCTAACTGCCCATCTCCGGATCAATGGAAGAAGGACAGGCTCAAAAGGGAAGCGGAAAGAGCGGCCGCTGCTGCAGGGTATGAGTTATGTGAAAAAAAGAAGAAGCCGTTCGTTTGCGCTGTAAAAGGTGCTAAAGCCGCGAAAGACGCTAAAGCCGGTGCGGGGAAGGGGAAAAAACCATGTCCATTCCCACCACCACCGTCACCGCCTAAGGGAGCCGCCGGAGCACCGAAGCCTGAAGAAAAGAAGAGAAAGCCTTGTCGTTTTCCTCCGGGAACCAAGGGGGCTGATGGAAAACAAGCACGACCTGGACAGGCGGCAGGTGACAAGTGTGGAATGAAGGTAAAACCGTGTTCGCAAACATTTGGTCAAGGGGCATCTGCACAGAAGTCGCCCAAATCGGGCAAACCCCCTCCCAAATTTAAGTGCAAACCGAAAAACCAAAGGGGAGGTAAGAAACCACCGCCGAAAGGCGGCGGTAAGTGCACATTTTCAAAAGGACCTTCTGGCCAATCACAATCAAATAGAAAATCTTCATCGGGAACAAACGGGAACAGTTCGTCTAAAAACAAAGTTGGATGTTCATCTGTACAAATGAATATCCCATCCTGCAGATCGCCCTCTTTAAATTCCTGCCCAACAGCAGACCTACCATACAGCGGTTATTCCGGCGAGGCGTTCCCTCAGTTACCAATTTCCGATTGTATTGAACGTTCGGGCATATTTACAAAGGGGAAAACAGAAGTGGATACGACACCGAAACATACTAGAGCTTACAGCAGGATGCATGTTCGGTATTACAGCACCCCTGATGACGAGGAATGTAAAAACAAATTTCGAGTACCAAAAAGCGCTTGCAGGTTGCCTAAGCCAAAACATTGCGGACCAAATCCTCGTGGATTTGATTGCAGTATAAAAGCGCCGTATCCCCCTTGTTCAGCTGTCGAAGCACCTTATCCATGCTTCTCTGATTGTCAGAAAGAATGCTGCAAAATGCCACGTACCGAATGTTTCGAACAAACTAGAATCTTTCGAAAACATAAAGCTCTTGGCTTGATGGACTTTCACAAAATTAGACGGATTGGCAAGAAAGCCGGCAAAAGCTATAGCACAGGGGCGCGTAATGCCTTAAAAGACTTCTCGACTGCATCGCAAGGCAAATTAAGGTTAATGTTTTCACCATCGGGCAGCCACGAACGTTCGTCTTACGTCCCAAAAAGAGATTTTTCGATTATCGCAGCCGACAAACATGCAGATAGAATATACGCTTCACATATAACACCCTTGAATTTAATACAAAAATGGACGAGAAGTAGAACTAACAAGGAAATACAAGGAAACGACACAAATAACGGTCCAATTCAGAATCACACACATGTCCGAGAAATTTTAAATTCTTGCGAAGATCGTATGTCACGTGATACGCGGGCTGATATTACTTCCCAGCGATCAGTATTAGAATCACTGAAGCGTCACTTCTGCATTTCGCAAAACTCTACTCCTGTTTTAGCTGCAAAAGATATATTGGGTATGTCGCATTAGTGTTTATCCGTAGAAGATTAGATTGGCTATCTCATACCTACCTTAAGTGTTGAACTATTGACAGCCTTGATATTAATACTAAATGTTAAAAACTCGTTCAAATTTGGCGCATTTTTCAGTACACAATATATTGTATTTCAGAATTATGGAAACGGTTAAACTCTGCTGACATTTTTGAGTTTAAGTAGTTTAAGTAGTCAAAACATTCCGTAACGTTAATCGGAGATCAACGAGCCGTTAGCCAATCAGATTGAAGACTGAATTTGAATTCTCTAATCTGATTGGTTAACGGCTCGGTGATCTCCGATTAACTTTACGGAGATGTTTTGTGCAACCGGGCAAAATTATACTGTTAGACTGACTAATAATGTGACACAAGATTGAGACTGAAAGTACAACTGAACTGATGGTTTAAAAACGCATTGATTAAGCACACGAGCAGAACATTTGTTCGAATGGACCAATGTGAACGAATATTTGTTCGTTCGTTGTCTGCGTGAGCTGTCATACATACTACGAAATGAAGTTTGATATTTGCGCTAAGCAACAAACGTCCTACCGAACAAAGATTTCTTTGTGTTCTGCAGTGTGTGTTTTCTGATGACTTTGTAGACATCTATCGATTACCTTAATGAGTTTTAAAACAGTTCGTTGAAATATGTCAGATTAGTTTACTGACTCCGTTGAAATCGTGTCGAGCTGTAAAAACACGTAATGGATGATTACACGAAAGTTGATATTTCAATACTTCAATAGTATTTTTTTTGTTGCACAAATTACGTGTTAACAACAATTTAATATTCGCACCTAATAGAATAATTAGTTTTGGAGAAAACTATTTGATTGTTAAAGTGTTAAATTTATCTGACGCTTTAAGTCGAACAATTCGCCATAAATTGTATAGAGAACTGCCAAATTAGACGCTTTTAAATTGATGAATTAAATTAGCGACGAAAATATACAGGTGTCCCGAAATTAGCCTGTAATATTTTACCAGCGTGTTTTAGAACCACAAATAGAAAAAAAAGTAAAAAGGGGTTTATTAGGAAGGTATTTTTGTATTTGCACTCAATCTTGTACCATTTTTTCTATATGCCTGTCAACTTCCAATTTTTGAGAATGAGGTATCCGATACGGTTTGGAATAGACTGGTAACTGGGTCATTATCGAACAGGAAAAAGTTTGCATATTTTGCCCATATTTTATGAATAGTAGTTTTTTCTTCTGTATTTAAATGTTCTCTATTTATTAGATCTACTTATGTGATTTTGTAGTCGAACTGGTATACATCGAACTCTTCCAAATTTACCGTGCTCGGTCTGAAATTTTTAATCTGTACTTCGTTATAATTTGTGTTAAGTATTCTCGCAACGCGGTGGAATTATTGTAAACCTTTATTATTGTGACTTTGAATGAGCTAAAATTTTGTTCGTCTAATCCCGCAATGATAATGAGAATTTTTCTAAATCAATTCCTTCAAAAGTCCTTCTTCACTAGTATGAACTCATTCTCTACTTTGCTGTTGCTTCTTTCTAGTTGCAGTAAATGTGCGCCTAATGGTTTTGTTGAACCTGCTATTCCGTTAATCGTAATATCCTATAAGTATTTTAAACGTCTTATTTATCTGGAGCGAAAATACTGCAGGTGAGGGTTTATTTTTATCCTCATTCTTTTGTTACGTTAATTCCTTCCTGAAGGGTTGCGCAATTTCCAGATTTAACAATGATGCAATTAATTACAAGCTTTTCGTTTACCGGACGTAAAATGCTAACTACGCTTTTGTCGTCCTTGGCTTGTGCCAGAGTTTTCTCATTTTGTCGGGATTGATACAATTGATTTGACAACACAATTGCGATTTTTTCTGCTATAAAGTTTCTCCTAATAGCTCCTACAAGTTTCTTGATTAAGTTATAATTTTGCTATAATCGAATTTTAGCCTTTTCAGTTACTCGCCTCTTTAATACGTACTTAATTAATTTGTCGTGATCTTCTTCTTCTGCACATAATTCAATCGAATCTATACGCTCCCTAACACTATCTTCGGATTTATCCATGGAAGGTAACATACTGCCTACAGTTTTTAAAGTTTCATAGCTTTAAGCTTATTTAGCTTTTCTATTTCCCTAACATACCATTTAATTTCGTCAACTAATCCTACCTTCCTAATATCAGTGCTATACATACGACAGCATATTAATAAAACGTATATTTAACTTACTACTTTGTACACGAATTAATATTACGACTCTACAGAAGACTACTGAAGCCTTCTTAAGACTAACTTCTAAGACCTTCTAAGAACTTCTACTGAACCTACTTCTATTGTGATGTGTCGTGTCTCATGTTCTTGGCCCACTTTAGTAATGCAAACGTTGCAAGGATCTAGCGTAGGACAACCTTGCTGTGTCAGTATAACAATATTACAACAATGACAATGACAAACAAATGTAGGAAAGTTCTGAACTTGCGTTTTTCTACATATTGCCGAAACCTGTTAATCAGTTCTTGTTATTGTGGCTTAAGGATATCACTTGCAAGAAGTTAATTTGATCGCCTCACTTCACATTAAGATTTGCAAATACGTATTTCGACAGCCGGGCTTTCTTCGGTGCGTCAGAGCCGAAAGAACAGAACAGTTGGAAAGAAAAAAAAGTGTTATACCTTTAAATATAATTTGCTCACCTCAGTTCCTTAAAACGAGCTCTTATCTCCAGATTTCGGAAAATTCAATATACTTTTTCAGATTAGGATTTACACTCTGAAGAAGATTAATAAATACTTTTAAATAGATATTTGAGTCTTTTGGACGTTCAATAGTCTTATCTTCTAATGCAAAAAAACAACGAAACCTGTTGCCTTTAAAGAGGACGCAATTTACGATTTGACAACGTTCCTTTTTGTGAAGGGTTCTTAAATATTTCTTTTCTCGTAATAGTGAAAGCTCGTTTCCATAATGTTGAAATACACTGATTAAGATAAGATAATTCGAGGCAACATAAATAACTGATTTCAGAAAGCTTTGCTGCCAATTTACCAAACCATTACCTATGAACATGAAAAATTCAAATTTGAAAGGTTAAAATTGTATAATATCATTGGCAAATGGATTGTTAATAACTTAACAATGGTTTGTGCAACCGAGCATAAGTCTGTATAAAAACATTTCGCTTTTTTCGTAGATGATGATGACAACTGGCCCACTATATGTCGTACATTTAGCGCTCCTGAGAGCAACGATTCAACTCCCTCTGCGCGCGATGAAAACTATCTTCCCCGGAGCGCCGAAAATCCAAAAACACTTTCCAAACGAAATGATAAGCGATCATCATCCCCTGTGCAACAGCCGGTGCGCACATATGCAACTGATGCTGGTCGCATCGTTAAAAGGAAGGGAACCCCGAGCCTGTATCTGAAACAAAGAGCCAACAACAGCCTTGCTGCGAACGTACGGTTTTTCAGCGACGATGGTGGATCGAAGAGTCCGGTTGAAAAAGAGTGCCCCAAACTTCGACCGGACGTAAAGCACAAGTGCAAGCTTCCGAAACCGCACACCTGCGGCCCAAATCCTCGCGGATTCGATTGTAGCATCAAGACTGTGTACCCTGTATGTCATGCACAACAGGCTCCTTATCCTAGTTTCTCCGAATGCCAAAAGGAATGCTGCAAACGAGCGAAAAACGAGTGCACTGAGCAGGATAGAATTTTCGAGAGGCAAAAACAAAGCGGTCAATTGGATATGTGCAATTTGAGGACTACGCCTGCGAAAGACTTTAGACATAAGACTGATAAAAGTTCTGATCCCCACTGCAAAAACTACAGCACGCTTGTAAGACGTGAGTTCTCAAGCTTTGTGAGCGACCTCACTCCTGAACATTCGGCGTTTGGGGAGGAAGGTGCCGAACAACCAATCATGACAACGCGGGATCAGCTGGTCATATCGCCGCTACAGGACAGAACAACGAACTCATTCATTACAAACGATGAAAGGTTGAGACGGGTCGTATATCAGGCGCTTTGCTCCGATGTTGAAAATCTGTCTGATAACGCGTTCAAACATCTGTTCTTGTCTGCTAGTAAGCCGAGGAATATGTGTTCGAATAGGTCTTTATGGAACAAGAAATATAAGGGCGATAAACCGAAAGATTTGTTTCTTAAGGATACGGTTAAACGGTTCTGCAAATCATTGTTAACCATACCGGAATTGTCAACTATGGTGAAGAAGACGCCCGGTAAGCATTTTCTTATATTAGATGTTGGTTAGCTTCAGAATCTAGAAACGTTCTATCAGTAACTACTGGTCGGTCAGCAAATGAGTTATTTAAATTTCATTTAAACCGTCACCCACATTCCTCGCGGTTTTGACATGTCCTCACTTACAAGGGAACACAGGCAAGTATGTCTCACCGATTTAAATGAAACTTCGTGGGTGTATAGACAGATGAGGTGTAAGAACAACGGTAATCTTTTTAGCTGCGGAATCGCCCGCTTTCGGGGGGTGGAGCGCTCTATCGGCAACACAACCCTTCGCTATTTGCTTTAATATATCCAAAACTGTAAGACATATAAGAAAAAAGTTAGGATAAATATTTAACTGTTTTAGTAGTATTAAAGGATAGCGACAATAGTTTTCTTCTGACAATTACTCTTTATCAG
>JAWQRJ010000270.1:0-23572 GCA_033557515.1 Diorygopyx duplodentatus
AATTTAGGTATATGGTGTTTTATACAAATTATTAATAAAATTTTGAGAGAAATTGAAATATCGAGTAATATACCGGGTGTTCCATTTAAAAAAAGGTAACTGTTTGCTGCCATACTTTTTTGGCACATCCTGCACAAAATATTATTTTTTACTTCAATACATTTTAAAAAACCCTAAATATTCTGTATTTAACTTTTTTTCCAGCTATCTTAGTTTAGAAAATAATCGACCGTTTCCATACATAAAAGCGACCCTGTATATTTAATGAAGGTAATTTCCGTTTGCAAAAAATCGCTCTTAGATGACATCCCCTTAGGTATAACAAAAAGTAGCATTCTTGTATAAACTTTAGTGTTGGAAAAATTTATCGTACCCAAGTGTTGAAACTGCTTGATTTTTAGCATGAATCTTCTAATTTCGAAGGGGTCGTGTGACACCTCATTGCAAAAGTTTCTCAATTACCTACTCAACAATAACTGAAGTTTTCAGTTATGTAGTGTGGTATAGCTTGCTTGCATACATATTTTAAGGAATTTCCAAAAACCAAGCTGCCGAGTTGTGGACATTATTATTATGGGAATTTCACAGCGAAACCGAGAAATCGTAAGCATTTCCATAAGTCATAAACATAATTTAGTTTTCAAGAATTTTCACTGCGCCAAAAAATCAGTCCGATACGAAGGGTAATAAACTTAAGAAGTTCAGCAATAAACCTACTCGCTCTGGTTAATTTTCATCCTTTATTGCTGCTTTATTACTATAAAACATTTTCGAGATTTTCCACAGTACACTTTCGTCCCTGGCAGTCTAATAAAAGGTACTTATTTATTGCTAAATGCAAACTACAGAGCCATTCAACCGTTATTGTATAAATTTTGTCAGTATAGCATTAACAGTCGCATTAATTGCATTAAATCCCCGCTCGATTGTCCTCCGAATTGGGCATTCTTCCTACCCCTGCTGCTTTTTAGACTTAAGAAAGTCTCGGTCACTCAAGAAGGAGCAACCAAGAAAGCTGAACTTTTAAAATCTACTACCATTTACTGTCCCGTTTCGCCTTCCTTTCCAGAACCGTGTTGATTCATAACGAAATAATACGATTAAGAACATGAGCTACAGATGAATACATAATTTAACCTTTACAATGAAATGCCACACGAGAGGGTCATGCAATTTGAAATGTCAAAGTTGATACCGCCCACAATATATCGGAAATAAAATATAAAAAAGTATTTTAGTTCCCCAGTTTCGCATGAACTTAACTGCTTTTGTTGTTGTAATAAAGATTGGTACACATAAGAAGAAGACTTATATTTGACATATTTGATCTATTAAATATTAACTGCACCATAGGCGGTATTTCATTTCGTAACACGATCACAGTTGGACGTCTGCAATTTTAGACCCTTGCGAGCGAAACCTGTTATCGATTTGTACATCTTAATAGAATTTATTTTGATATTTAGTATTTTTAATTAGAAAAATGAAAGAGGATTTCCGTAAAATAAAGCCACGAATGGTACTTAGTTTAAGTATAATATAACAATAATATTTGTATCATAGGTAATAATAAGTAAATTAAACAGAAATCTAAACGTTTGAACGAAGGAATGTTTCAATCGTTAAGGTCTTGGCCTTCAAAGATACGATCAGCGATAGCCCGAACTGGCTATGCGTATTATAGCAGGTGAGATCAATTCCTTCGATCGGTCTGCCACATTTATGACACGATTAATTGCCATTCCGCACGCTTCTAGGTCAGACTTAACTTAATCTTCCTATACTTGTGGGGTTTGTGGTCGCCCGTTGTATAGTTAATGGACCGTAGCTAAAACGAACAAGTATTGACGAAAGTAGGCCATGCGTGGAGTCATGGGATAATTCCAGGCAATAGCCAGGGTTGAAATTTATTATTTCGGGTTTATTTCGGCCAAATTGGCGACCTAATTGGGGGAAATACCATGAACCGGTATATCCGAGGCGTATATGATGCAGTAAATATTGCGTAATCGGTAATATACTAGCAGACCATTAACAGAGTGCTTTAGCTTAAAAGAGCAAGATGATATTTATGTAGTAAAATAACTCCAATGTAACGCAAAAATTGGGGTTAATTTTGCATGTGAAACAACTGAAACGAAATATTTCAAAAATTTCGATGCAACGGGTGTAGAGAGAATGAAGATGTGAAGACAGCTTTATTATTCCAAGGCTTAAGAAACGAAAGTTATATTTAACAATATCATACTGGATCATCTGGAATTCAACATTCATCTTTTTTTCCAGAAATCTCCAGAGTTTTGGAAAGTTAAAATTTTACCATAAAATGTTTAATGCATTCCTTTAGAGCGTTGAATGGTAAAGTTTTAATTATTTCAAACGGTAATTGGAATTATTCCATATGTTAAATTAATTCGAGAGCTTATACCATTTCAAATGGGGGAGCGATAAGTTCGAGCACAATAAATGAAAAATTAATATTTCAAAATGTTAATTACGACTGAGAACATTGTATTACTTAGACAATTAATGCGTTGATGATTTTAGAGATCAAAAGGAATTTAAAATAGTTCAGAATAAAATGCTAATGTAGACTATCATCATATCGCAAGAAAACCTGTGTTGTCTGAGGAGTTTGTAATTCGTGTGTAATTTTGCATTGATAATTCCCTTTTAGCAAAGAATATGTATATCTAAACAAATGTTAGATATTCATACTCAAAATAAAAATGGAAAAGAAGCCAGGTGACTCTCGCACTCATCGAAAGGAAAGAGCAGAAGCAAAGGCAACAGCTGAAATGTATAATATTTTGTATCGAAGAGAATCCATACATTTATAATTGTCTACGGATTCAATGATGATGACAAAAAGAAAACCAAAGATAACTTTATTTGGTAGACCTGCAAGGACAAGTTGACGAATATGATCCTTTCTAGCAATGGATGACTTAAACGGCAGAGTGGGCATCGATTGTAAAACGAGAGGGTAAGATATGCTGAACGTGCAAGGAATGCAAATGGAGGAATGATTACCCATTCCTGCATACTGAATGACCTACTAGTGGCAAACACCTTATTCCAACATAAGACGGACTATTGATTTAGTACTAATTCAGAATTCACCAAGAACTTTAGGGGTAAGCGAGGAGCAGAGATTCGATTCGATCACGCCTCGCATAAGTATAAGTATGAAGTACCTGGTAAACAGAGCTCACTCGGTTCAAAAAACAAAATATTTTTAGCTTCTCACATTTTTTCTTTGCTCCGAGCTCCGCTCGAACTCTTTCCTTTTGCTGTATTTTTGCTTTCTACAACACCTCCATACTTTTTCAAGTAGGAAACCTTTTATAAACTTTTAATAAACTTACCCAGCCATTTGTTAAATATTTTAATATCTGTTTCGATTTTGTCATTAAACATCAAAAACGGTTGTACGGAAAGGTTCAAATACATCCAAAACAATTGCTCCGTTCGATGCGAACAACTGCGCGGTCTTCATATTTCAATTCTTAAATAAGACATAAGCAGCTAATTTTGACTTGAGGTCCTTAAAAACAAGCTTTTTTCTGCACTTTGCAAAGAAATGGGTGCACAACATTGAACGTTACTCTTTTGTTGTGAACTAAGATGGAGATTGCGTTGAAAATTTCAAAAACATTAAAGTATACTTTTTAAAGCTTTCTTTAATTTACTTTCAATTTAATTTCGTTTTTTATTATATCAACTGGTAAAGTGAAATATACAAAGCTTTTGTTTATACAAAGCTAAACAAACGTATATTCGAATAATAGTATAAAGTTTGTTAGAGCATTCGCTTTTTTGTTTGCCATGAACACAGTGCGACTGCAGCTTTTTTGTTTAACTTTATTTTATTACTTTAGTACATATATTTGTAAATTCATAAATATTATTACTATTGTTAAATTCTCTATACTAGCCATTATGTTCAGTCTGGTTGCGTAAATTATTTTCAATCCAATGGTATCGTTCGCAACAAAAGGATAAACCATTTCGTTTAAATAAAACTTGTTTACGAGAGCATCACTGTTGAAATAAATTTCATTTTTATATGCATCCGAAATGATAAAAAAATTGTCGGGACATTTGTGATGGATGAGGTATCTATGGAGGGTGAATCCTTCCACGCACACAGTAAGTTTTAAATTGCTAAAAGCTGATAAAAGTGTCTTGTTTCTGAATAGCTATTTTGTTTTTGATATAGGAAAGGCTATAGATATGTTTATGTTGTGTTTATGTTTTGCAAAGTATAAAAGCTATGACAAACAAATAGCTTCAAAATTTCCATCAAATTCTTAAGAAACCATCTCATAGATGGAATAGACCTCTATATGTTTGCTTGAGAAAATAATAGATTTTCTATGTGAAAGATCTTATTTAACTCCAACGATGTGTGCGCTATCTCGCTAAAAGAAGGAAGTCGATGCTGGAGATGGAGAGTCGCCAAATACTAAAGACTGTTATAAAAATTAACCGCGATTCAACTTCGAATTCGCTACTATTCAGACCCCTTCAGTCTATTCAAACTTATTTATGAGCGTAGAGACTACTATTTTTTGCACTAATAATATTAATTACTATTGTAGCTAGTATCAATATTTACACCATACTGGCTCAGTTATTTTGCACTAAAATTGTTATAATAGTTATTTTCACCTTTATTAAAAAGAATGTGTCAAACTAATTTTAGTTAATTTAGCACTATACGTTGAACGACCTCTAAAACAAGGGTTTTCTCTTAAATATATATTATTTTAGTTTTTAGATGTATTTTACAACGAGTAAATAATATTATTCCTAAAGTTACTAAATTTTCAAATTATAAAATCGAGACGTAACAAAACTATTTTCGTAAGATCTATTTTCGTAACAAAACTTGCCGGAAAACACAACACGTAAGAAAAAGTGAATATTTAGCATTTATAATAAATAATAGGAGTAATACTCTGCTAAATTTATAACACACAAACAACAGAACATCTATAAATAGCATTACAAATAAAAGGATTGACAGATCAGCATTCATAAATACAACTTTGATAAACAAGCTCAATAATTGACAAGTAAGTAAAACAAAACATAATGTCATATCATTACACTAACACCACATTAAAATTGTAGCAGTCCCTGAAGATGTGCAAGTCACGAAACATGTAGGACAGAATTATAATAAAGTAATGGGAAGAGTACAATATTGCATATTATTAATAATAAATAAACAGGATTAAAATGCACAAAAATGAATTAATTTATTCACTATTGACGACACGCAGTATTACCGGTACAGTTTTTGATAAAAAAGAAAAATATTTTAGAGATGGTTAGAAGCCTATTGGGGTTTCAAAATACGTTTCAAAATTATTTTCGTAATGAACAAGGTGTTCCAAAAACATAAAACATATCAAAGTTGTAGTTTTTAAATGGAATGCCCTGTATATTATTTCATTTTTAGTTTCCACGATCAAAATAACATCGAGTTTCATTAAGGTTTACATCACGTAAACCTAATGATTTTTAAATATTTAGAATATTGAGGAAATGTAGCAATAATGTTAATAATTTAAAAACAGAACAGTTTATTATCCCTTTTTACATCAAATTCACCCTGATGTGCACTAATTGATTACATTTCTTGTCAAACTGGCGAAATAATTCCTAAAGTAATCAGGTGTCCAAAAATTAAGTCTAAATAATAACGAGGTTTAAACGGTAATAACTTGTTTAATTTAAGTGCAATACACTATGGTTTATGAATAGATGTAAAATGTAATTATCTATCGAATACTATTATGCTACCCTATACCTAACTCGGAAAATGCACATTTTTCAGAATGCAAATTAAATTTAACAAATTTAATATTTATCAGGCCAACTGTGTCATTTTGACAAATCAGAATTGCTTGTTATAAACTCCAGTTTATTAACAATATTTTAAGTATTACGTAAATACTAGTTTAAACTGCCAATAAAATAATAGTAAACGATGGAAATACATTATAATAAATGATCAAAATGACGACCGTCCGATTCTAAACACAACCGTATCCTCTTTTTAAAACTCTCAGTAACATTTGTTAGCACTTCTGGGTTTATGCTCTGGAAGGCTTCTCTAATGCGCTGCTTTATATTATCTGGTGTGGTTGGAGGCGTGTCATAAACGATTTGCTTTACGTATCCCCCATAAAAGGAAATCCGAAGGAGTTAAGTCCGGTGATCTTGGTGGCCAATTTTTGTATCCACTTCTCTCAGTTTTGCAGACATTCTTCAAGAGTAAGCACATTTTGAATGAAAAGAACAAAAACCAAAATCTGATACTGTCATTAAAAGATGGTTTGCATAGAAACACTTTTTACGCAAACATAAATGACTGATGAATAATAGACCTTGTCAAAATACCATAGGTGACCTGATAAATATTATATTTGTTGAAATCAGTTTGCATTCTGAAAAATGTGCGTTTTTAAAGAGTTAGGTATAGGGAAGCATAATAGTATTCGATAGACAATTAAATTTTACATCTATTCTTAGTATAAAATACAGGGCGTTCCGTTTAAATTAAACAAGTTATCACCATTTAAATCTCGTCATTATTTAGACTTAATTTTTGGACAGCCTGTATACTTTAGGAATTTTTTCGCCAATTTGACAAGAAGTATAATCAATTATAACAATTATTACTTCAAGGTGAACTTGATGTAAAAAGGGATAATAAATGTTCTATTTTTAAATTATTAATATTATTTCTACATTTCCACAAATTTCTAAACATTTAAAAAAACCGTTAGGTTTAGGTGAAGTAAACCTTAATGAAACTTGGTATTATTTTGACCGTAGAAACAAAAATTAAATAATATACAGGGCATTCCATTTAAAAAACTACAACTTTATATAGCTGCTTATTAATCATTCATAAAACGTTTCCAAACCAAAATATTCCTCATTAAAGACTGTATGTAAGTAAATCTGAGTAATTTTGAATTAGCTATCACAATTAACAAAACTAGAAATAGCTTACTTGAGAGTTATCAACTAAGCATCTACGTTATTAAGACAAATTTTTTATTACGGTATAAACCAGTAAATAATTTTATAACGAAAGCTAGAAGTTGAAAAACTATTCACAATAAAATTTAATTTATAATTAAAATTGGCTTGTCAGCAGCAACGTTTACAAAATTATTTAATTCTTAAATTTATTTAGAGCTAGTACGAATAAGCAGAAAAGGATTAAATCTTAATTAAAAGCAGCAAAAAGGATGTATGAACTTATCTTAAGCGGTGTAAAAGTGTGGTCATCTTTCTTCTTTGACGTCGAAACTGAGGTTAGGAGAGGTTACGGAGCGGCCAAAATGTATTTAACTTTTAATTTCGATATGTTTTTTAAATTTTTAGTAGCTGAGAAACAAATGTCCCATCGAAGGTTTTGTTTGGACCCCTCAGTGAAAAAGTTTTTCTTGAACTGTAATTAACATTGCTAACGTTTGAAAAGGTACCATAAAGAATTACGTCCACTCAATTTGTGTGATTTAATAGATTTTTAATCTGAGAAAATTTGGAAAACTGAAGCCTGGCAAGACATAAACAATATTATAACGACAATAAACATTAGATTTTCTACTTTCATTCTATTACTTAAATAGGAACTCTAGGAATCTAACTTGTTAATTATATAATATCATTCCATACGTGGTTCTAAATTACTGCCATCGATAATGAAAATAAAATGTTTTCTGTTGAGTTGTGACCCTTGCATTACGCATTGCTGTAGTATATTGATTTTAAACATTAACTACAAAATGATCCGAAACGACACAAAGTAACAGAAACGTTAACTTCTGAAAATATCATAGCAAACCAATGGATGGTCTTTATTTGCTATTTCTAGTATGCAGTAATATGTGCATACAAATTCCAATGGACCAATGGATGGTCTTTATTTGCTATTTCTAGTATGCAGTAATATGTGCATACAAATTCCGTATCCTTCCGCTATTCCCCACGCTAGGTTTTTCATGTATCCATTTATTTTATAAGATATCTGTTCGAGATAACCCCGACTGGGGCCGTAAACGAATGGAAACGTGAATTCAATAAACCCCTGATTTCATCATATCATCCAATTCGGGCCCCGTATTGCGCTGCCGAAGTAGCGGAACCTATGCGATAGTCGTAACTTGACCAATAATCCGTGAGATAGGAAAACGTTTTCAGTTTTCAGCACCTGCCACATACATTGCCATTTGGGGAAATTGGAGCCATATTACACGCAGCAACACGAAATAAATTGCACGATATTCTTTGAATTGGTCCTCATCATCACATTTCAAAATCGATTTCGAGGAAAAATCGATTCAGTAGGAAACCGCAATGATTTGCGAATTTGTTCTATAGGCAAAATAGAGTAAGAAGTTTCAATAAACAGATCTCTAAAAAGGTTCCTCAGGAAGCTCATCTGCCTCATCTGAAGATGTTCCCTTTTTATAGATATCCACAAAATCGGTCAAGATAGAATTATGATTTATTTCAATTTAGACATCAAATTTAATGTATCAGTACACAGATTTGTTTGCTTATAATATGGTACTTTTGTCGCATTGTGATTGGACGCACGGTTCACGAATAAAATCAGCTTAATTTTTTCATGAAATACGATAGAATACTTAGCATGGGAAACCTGCTGAAATTATAGCAGGCCACGAAAAATATTAGCGCATTTAGTGCTGCTTTCTTTAACAGTTCTGTTATAGCTAGAAGAGTTTCGACAGTCGAAAGAAAAGTTAAAAGTATTCGTGCATGAATACCTTCAAAAGAACTTCACTTTATCGTGCACTATAAATTTTGAATAATAGTTGCATAATATTCTGCGACATCTCTGTTGCATAATATTCATCTTGTTGCTCAATATTCAGCAACAATTATTGAATTATGTGCCGGGCACCTGCTGAAAGAATATTATGTTATTATGTTACATTATGTCCTGCTGAAAGAAAATAGTTCTCTCCTCTTGAATTGGTCATCCAACGCATCTTCAATTCCCTGTTGCAGCAGTTCGAGATATCCGTTTGAGTTAAGTGTTTCCTTAAAAATACCCTATTAAACGGTTTCCCAAAATGCCGCACCACACGTTAAATCCAAATCGTGCCTGAAAACGTGACTGTCGAACTATTTTCGGATTTTCATTATTCCAATAATTGTAATTATTCGGATTGTTGTGAAATGCCGTTGTTTGTAAATCGACGAGAGTGGTTTAACAATATTATTGACAGATGTGTAGTTTTTTGTTTCAATCATGGATAGTGTAATGTGGGTTAAAATCTGTGTGGAATATGATTTTTCTTCATATCCCCTAAACTATGAAAGATAAATACCTCGAACCTTATATCGTTGGAAAGGGAAAAAATCAAGTAATATAATAATGTCAAAATCAACTATGGTTTACATTTACAAAATACAACTTTGGGTCTTATTTCGAAACTGGTGCAAGGTAAAAAATATTTTTATAATCTATCCTATAGAATGTTTTGATATGTACAACTTTTGCCGTCGAAATTTTTTGATACGATAAATAATATGGAAAAAATTCACATTTGCAGAAAATGACAATTTTCAGTTTTTTCAGGATATCTAGTAGGCGATGCATTTTGTTGGAAAAATAAGACTATCTGAACGGCTTAAATATACACCCCCATATTGTTCCAAGATACCAATTAACCGAGTCTGTAGCTCTTATCGTTTCCAAGATACCATTGGTGAGCATCGAATTTTGGACACCTGTATATATCCCTTTCCTTTTCATCAAACCCATTTACTTTCACCTACTTCCTTATTGTTACTCGTAATTTCATTCTTTCAACATTCTTGATCGCAGTAATATTGTTGTACACAATTCATGGATACTTATGTAACTAATTTACTTATAAAAGGTACTTACAAGAAAATTGTCAGCTCTCCCGCGACACCTTTATCACTAATAAATGTAGGCAAACAATAAGCAAGATGGAAGTAAAGCCATCTTATAAACAATACTATATCAACGAAAGCTTTTTAGAGAAAACAAAATGAATGACTCATTTTGAAGATGCAGGACTAAAGCCAAACTTTTCATATGACCAATAAGCATGCTGAATTTATTACACTTTAAATTGTTTTGTGCCTAAGAAAACCTCTTTTAGTCCATTTCGTCTAGTATGTCATTTTGTTTGTAACACTTGTAAATTGTGAGTATCTTACATCACAACCTTACGAAAGTTTTTTGAAAATACACAATAGGTAATAAACAAAGCAAAAGTAATGTGAACAGAACAAAATGTAAAGATACTGGTTATTGTAGGTACGATATAATTATTGGTGTAATTAATCTACTTTTGGCTTACTTGGTAGAACTTTTTCGTATACGTTATAATACTTATAATAAACCAGAATTAACGTTCTACAATACACTTTCTAATTCCCTTACACGTGTTTCGATGGCCTGAACTATCACTCTCAAACTGATAGTTCAGTACAAAGAACATGTACGTTGCTATAAATACCGACATACAAACAAGTTAATTAGGCGCCAAACACCTAATTGAACACAACACATGACATAATATTTTATTTTTACAATTTTGCAAAACACGTGTAAGGTAATTAAAAGGTGTATTGTAGAACGTTAATCCGGTCTGATAACAATTTTTTGGTGTATTTATTACTATAAAAAGTGTATTTAGTGTGTGTGTAGGTATTAGCAAGTACATTCTATGATTATAAAACTCTGAATATATGCTATAAAGAACAAGAAATATTCTAAGAAAATCTTTCCAATTTGCAAAGAAAATTATTTTTCAACGATTTGAAATCTGATGCGCTGTGAAATTTGTCACCCAAAAACTCACGTCTGGGGAAAAAATCACCCGGTTTCTGTAATGCAATACGTGACGTGTTGGGCAACCAATCCCGTAATTGATATGCGGTTCGTGTAATATCGCAGCATCGATCTACCGCCGCAAGATCGTTAGCGATGCTGAAAGCATTCAATCAAAGTTACCTTGAAATACGCGGCTTTCTAATTTCGGGCACTGTAAAATAAAATCAAAACATCAATTTCATCAAGTTAAACTTAAAAGCTTTCGCGATCTCCGCTGTCCTCAAAGCACATTAAAATTTCCTTGCGTGCACTTGACGTTGCTATAATCGACCTCTTTGGGTTCGACGATGCCGATAGAGAGAGTTTTAATGAAAGTTTTTTAGGGACAGACTTAAAATTAGTAGTTAGCGATGTAATTAAATCTATGAGGCGTTTATATTTAAAATTGTTTATTTAGAAAATAAAGAGGAGTTATAAATATTTAGTACATTTAATATAAATCTATAATGGGTAAGAATATTAATCTATCATTTAATATAAATCTGGGTGGTAAGAGAGATATTAAGGAGGGAAAATTAAGAAAATAAAAATAACGCGGACCCAGAAAAACATGGAAAGAGGTGATAGAAGAGAATGGAGAAAGATATGGGAGAAATAACTTGTCTAAACCGAAAGAGTTTTCAGAACAGTTTCTAGGGTGAGGTAAAGTAAGTCAAAAAAATCGTGTTCCTGAAAGAGGCTTAGTAGATACGTAAATCGGAGTACGTAGATACGAATACGAGAGTGAAACATACACAACATTTTCTTCATTTTACGCATAAAAATAATATTTCACACTTAGCTGTGTTTTTTTTTCATAAATAGCAAAATGGACATAATCAAATAAACCAAAAAATATCTTTCGGCACACTGTGTTTTGTATTTATGGTGTTTTGGTATTGGGGCAACAAAGTACCTGTTTCCGTATTCAAAATTGCATACCCGGGACAAATACTCTTGGAAAATCAAGAGTGAATCAAGAGGGAATAAAATATTCTCTATATTCTGCCTGGGTAAAATTTGAAAAACGAGGTAATTAAATTCATATCCCATCTACAATAATTCAAAATTGTTTATTAAGAAAATAACCACGACTTAACAAACATTTTGCTATACATATAAATAATACTGTCTGATTTAGCTACATTATAACAAATTATAAATAAGTGCGCTCACTTTGAAGTAAAAACTAATCCAAGTTGTCCACTGTAAACGACGGACTAGGGGTCATCAATCCCCCGAAACTGTCGGACTTCAGAAGACCGGATTGCTTATCGTGTATTGATATTTTTCTTTGCCTTATCTGTGGTTGTAATCCATTTTGGATATTCTGAAACAGAAAATCACACACGCATATAAGAAATTACAGAAGAGATTTGAAATGCTATCAACTCTGTTTGCAACATGACCTAACAATTGGCACTTTGTATTAAGACTGTAGGAAAATGTTTTGATCTTTTACTTTAATTGCTTATCATCCTAACCATTTGTATCTAGGGATAGATGCACACGTATCAATTCTTACACGCATCACGAGCGGATAATTAACAATCTCCCAGTGGAAACGAATCAACAGATATCAAAGCAACTGGCCTAGATTACTGCGAGGCAAGGGCGGAGAGAATGGTGTGGGAACTACCGCAATCTACTGAAGCTGTGTGAGTTATAGCTCCAACCGAAACTTTCCCGCCCACCGTCTCCGTCGCTCCGTGGGAAGATAAAATAATAATTCATGCATCCTTCCGCAGTCTGAAGTCATTTTTATGTAGGACGAACCGGCGACGAAGTTAGTTCGCTCCGAGTTACTTGTTTGAACACACCGTATATTACCCAGTTATCGATCGGACAAAGTCGTTTTCGCCTATGCATACCGTCCGGAAATATGAAAGGCATCTTTCTGGAATTTTGCACAGCAGATTTTAACATTAATATCAAAACGATTTAGAAAATACATCGCACGAACAATATAAATGTGCAACTAGATCGACTAGTGAACTATAACCAATAGAAAATAAAAAGAGTTAAAAAGCATAAATTAATGCTCTTCACTTTCTTATAGTTAACAAATATTCCATTAAAGAACTATTCCAGTAAGTAATTCTGAAGATACAGAGATCCAACTACTTGGCGTACTTGTTCAGTTTTTAGTTGTGCAAGTTATGGGAGTTACGCAAGAGAAGTTCGTCAGTAAATCCAAAATTCCATGGGTCGTGGTAACCCTTTTGCTCCGTACAGGGCATTTCGACGAACTCAGCAATCTCTAGGTAGCAGAATATTTGAATACGATTAATTTATATTAAAACAGGTATTCCCTGTTATATGTATTCCCGATTTAGAAAAATCAATACTTTAGAGAAAAGTCAACCTTAGAGAAAAGTCAATTACTTGAACAACAAAACATTTTTTTTGCTTTTACTTCTTTTGCTCTTTATCTCCTCATTAATCAATGTCTAAGATACTATTCCATTAGGATCATGGAAACACCTTTCAAAGCAGAGTTGCTTAATCTTAACCTAATTATCCTGAAGGTAGCCACTTTGGTCGTCAACGTGTGTTACCGTCTTATCGATTACTAACTACTTTTTCGTTTCTGTCTACCCACCTGGGGGAAGGACGGAAAAATCTCATCTCAGCCCCATCCACTTGCTTTATCGAGTATTACAAGGAGGTGTGGGATCGGAAATCTCGCCCTATCGTTCAGGGGCGTTTATAAAGTTGTCAAAGTAGTTCCGCTTAACTCACAGCACACTAGTTCTGATAACTTACCTTCCAGATGGTACCTGGGCCGGTTAAGATGTAGTAGAGAGCGTATATCGGCACCCATACCATCGAGGAGAAACTGAGTATGAAACCTATCACGTTCGACCAAGTCGGGAATGTGTAACTCTTTCCGTACCTCAGTGGTTGAAATGCCATGCACTGGGATATGAATATCACCTGGAAAATAATTGAGAGTTATACATGAGCGGTTCACGTAGTGCAAATATTATTGCTTTTCAAGTTTTGACGACTTGGAAATTGGAGCATAAGGGCCTCTATGACAAAACAACCTGATGCGAGCTGTTTTTATACGTAACGTCTCTCCCAGGAGGTTTTGCGCTCCAGCCATCGTAAATTTCTGTTTTTATGACCACCGTTTATGCTGCCGCAATACAACAGCAGTGGCGTTTATTGGAATTGTTCTCTTAATTTACCTTCGGTGCTTTATTTTATGAACATTATTATGTTATTTCCCCCTAACCACTAATGAAAGAAATTTTAAAGAAATATCTTTAATTGAGGTTCAAACTGAGATAATTGGATTTGAACAGTGAGATCAGTAGATGACAGAATAATCGACTGATCTGACTAAATCTGGAAATTAACTGTGATAAATGAATATACAGTAGGAAGCAATAGATGAAGAAGGAATGAAAAATCTACTTATTAAGATTGCTTATTTCTTGCAAAGAAAGATGAGGGACAATGAAGACGACGCATGAATGAACATGAAGAAATTGAAGGAAAAAAAGGATCAACGTGCATCGCAAAATGTGAGGTAGACAAAAGTATAATAAAACCCATTATGTATGTTATTTGCCTATGATATATGGAAACATGAACATTACGTACACGATGGGAAAATTTGGAAGGATTTTTCTAGAAAAATGATTGTCATTCTGGAAGGGAAATCGATAGATAAATAGACCGATAGGAAAGAGAATGGGGTATAAGGAAAGTGGAAGGGTGGGGTTAGATCTAGTCCTGTTACCCTGCATTTTGCAAAGTTTTACAAGACCACCTTTCTTTAGTTAAAACCCCTCAACGAATCCCAAAAGTAAGTTGGTTATAAGGAGAGTCGTTATTTGGTAGTTCGTATGCGAAGTACTTAACCCAAACTGTTCCATAGGTATGAAACATAATCTGGAGGACATCACTTCTTGAATATAGCATCTTGTGTTAAAATTACAAATATACAAGTTAAAAATAACTTATATCCTCTTCTATTCCTACACCAAGAAATTTTAAAAAGAGAAAGAAGCTAGATGAAGGTGCACACTTTCTTGTGATGAATTTGGCGTGAATTTTTATTGAGATTATTAACATTATTTAAAGTTACGAGGCTTTGAAGTTTACCACACCATGCACCCCACTAACTGCGCAAAGGGAGAAAGTGGAATAATCATTAAAAAATATATTTCACATCATGAAGATATAAAAAAGGAAGAATACCACGTCAAAACAGCAACTGATGATGTTGTGATGAATATCCCAATCTTCTCCGTAACTTTCTTGGCAAGTTTATCTTTGGGGGCGACTTTAACGCAAAAAAATCATTATTGAAAAACAATTGGAGTTCTCGACTAACAACAGCGAAGGAGAAATAATTCTATCAAGCAATAAGAAAATTTGATTGTGAAGTACATTCTACAGGCAGACCGACGTATTTGCCTACGGATTAAAATAAGATTCCAGATTTAACAGACTACTTTGTGTCCAAGAACTTGCCAACAAGCTTTGTGGAAGTCACAGAAGAGTTTAACCTCGACTTTAGCTTTCTCCAAAGCTTTTTCCCAAAGAAATCCATGTTATTATTTCCAAGAAGAGAAAATTAGAAAAAGTTGGCAGACCCGCAGTGATCCAGCAGTGAAGACTGAACTGAACAAACTCACGAAAGAATTAAAAATATTAATCGAGGAAATTAAACAACAAACTAACAGTTCTTATCAGGAAAAGCTATCCAACGGCCCCACCACTAACTAATTCCCTATGGAAAACTGCCAAAGGCTTGAAGAGATCTCCTCTGGCGCAGATTCCACCTATAAGAAAAGATATTGGTTCAATGGCTAGAAATCGTAAATAAAAGACAGATCTCTTCGCTGATCATCTTGATATGATGTTCCAAAGAACGTCTAAGAAAGAAGTACATGGAAAGGTGTGACAAGCAACTACCTGAATTACAACCTTTCTAAAAGGAATCAATACTAACATGAATTCTAGGAAGGCTTCTGCATTCGACCTCATAATTTCGCTGCTTCCTACTCCTTAAAGACTACTAGAAAACTAATTCTTAAAAGGATCAAACCAATTCTTGAGAGGAACCCGACCACACCGGCGCACCAATTCGGATTTCGAAGACACCATTCAACGATAGACCAAATTCATCGAATCAGTGACATATTTGAAAGGACACTGGAAGAAGAGATGGTCTGCTCAGCTGACTTTTTAGATGTTACGCAGGCCTTCGACAAAGTGTGGCACGAGGGATTATTCTGCAAACTGGATCAACTACTTCTAGCAAAATACAGCCAGCTGTTGAAATCGTACCTGAAAGGACGACTTCAGAGTGAAACAAGAAGAAGAATATTCATCACTTCGAAGTATAGAAAAGCTGGAGTGCCACAAGGTAGTGTCCTTGGACCGACCCTTTACCTTTTACATACTTATGATATTCCTAAACCAGAGGATGTAATTGTGGCGACGTTTGCGGTTGATACCGCCATCCTGGCAGTGGGAAAGAACATCAAAGAATCCATGGAGAAACATCAATGAGCCTTGAATAAAGGCAAATCTAATCACGTGAACTTTACTACTAAGAGAGTGCTGAACAAGCTACGTTAACATCATACAAACGTTCCAAAGCAAAGTTCTCCGGATTATTGTAAATGCTCCATGGTTTATCAGAAACACCTGGAAGTGGAGATGGTGAGTGAAGTAATCAAGAAATTTGCCAGAAAACGCGAAGACAGGCTGCGATCATGTTGATGCCATACAACTTTTAAACAAAAGTAGAGTGATACGCCGCTTCAAGAAGACTAAAAGTTGTAGAAGTAGTATTTTGTGTTGATGTAATGTGAGACAGAACAAAATAGCTTGTTAGCTAGGCTAGATGTTATTTGAACAAATATTAAAAAGAAAGAAAAACAATATTATGATACTCGTTATAACCTTACATAAACCATATTGTATGGACTATATACTAGAGTTTACTATGTAATTTAGCATGTCGGATACTTAGGAAATGTCCTTAGGAAATAACATTAAGAACCTAATTTTTGACAAGAGTGGTAATACGTGGGATTAGTACGAAAATGTCAAACATCCTTATCGTCCTTTATGTTCAATAAGCAAATTACAAAAATAAATCTATTCGAACACTCTTTAAGTCTCCCACCTATTCTCAAAGTTTAAAAGGTGAAGCGTAACATTTTTTCAAGCATAAACAAAACTATATTTATCCTACAGCAAAGTGATTGAACAAAAGTTAATTGTGGATTTTAACTCACGTAGGCGTTTTATGGAATGTTCTACCTTTTGTTTAGAACATTTTACACGTTCGCAATAAGTTTGGAATGTCTCATTCTGTTTGTTATTATTATATGTATTATAATAATAATTTATAAAAATGATTTAAATAAAATAAACACACTAATCTAAAAAATAAATACAGCATTGTTTTAAAATACTCGCAAAGCAGTGCCGTTATTTATTCATTCGTACGATGCATATGCTATGAACACAATATTTTAATAGGCAATATTTCCAATTATTGTAAAGGCATATTTTAGAATTACTGCAAATTGCAATAAAATATTCCGAATTAAATAAAACTGCGTATTTAATCAAATGTGTACAATTGATAACACTACTGCAAATATTTTTTTCGCTAACAAGGGAACACAGGCAACCCGGAAATTCAGATTTTAATGAAACTCGGTACGTTTATAGAGTTCTTTGAGATAAGAATGTTGCATATTTTTCTAGCGGCCCAATCGCTAGTTTTCGGGGTGTAGGAGATTTTTTAGCACTAAAAAATCTTATTTCATCAGTCTCTTGATTTTGTAAAATATGGCTTAACTTTGCTATAAAAACTTATTTATAACATATAATAACCTCACAGACAAAAAACCTCATCGATACACGTATTTTACGATTATGTATACAGAAATTGAAAGACTGTAGGAAGAGGAAATATAATTCACGATATAAACCTTCCGCGATGGGCGCAAAAGGGGAAATTCGACATACATATGTACCACGTTCAAAGCAAGTCACTGGTAGACGTAGCACTACTGGTACGGAGGAATTGCGTCTGGTAGGTGACTGATTTGTAAATGAAGCTAAACCTAACATTAATACTTTTGGTATAGGCAATGTCTATTACGCAGATGAAGTGAATTTAATCTGGAGGTACACTCTGGTCGAACTTTGACAGTTGTAGGTGTGAAAATAGTAGAATAGTTCGTTCAGTCATTAAATGCAGTTACTCATAGCTACACCATTATGTCAACAATTTCTATCAATGGCCGTTTATTAGGTTCTTTTTCTAGTGTTAAAAGAATCCACTGGTACATTTGTACCTCGGGTGCAAGAAACATTATTCCGACCAGTAAACATCCATATCTGCATCAACATCAGATAAACCATCATTCATTCATTTCCAAACTTGATTTACGGCTGTTTATTTACCGATCACTAGATCGAACTGACTATCATTATTTTAATTATTATCTTCCATAACCGTTAGATGATAGAGGATTTGATCAAGTCGTCGTGGAATACCCGGATACATCATACATAATATGTATATGATTTTGTTTGTCTATATCAAATATTTACATCAAACATTAAATAATCAAAAGTTTCATTCGCATTGACAATTATTTTTATTTTTGCATGTATTTATTGGGTTGTGTAAGCTAATTGTAAATCAATAAATCACTTAAGTTCACCTTTTGGGAAACGTTCTCTCAATTTAAATTTTTAAAACACACAATCAGAGATGGGGAAACATTATACGACATTCAAGATTTGATTATACGACATTAATATAAAATTTTGGGCTCTGTAGAAAAATGTTTCCACCAAAACGATTTTTTGTCACTAAAAATTTGCCTACACTATAAACGTACGGAGTTTTTTACGGAGAAATTTTCGGGTTTCCTGTGTTCCCTTATAAGTTTGGCTGCTATAGAAAATATATACTATTAATTCGTGTCCTTATCTGACAGTAACTTCTCAGTATTGCTTTTGTAAGCAACACATGATCTTTGTCGAAAAAATAATCTCTAAAACATATAGTAGTGCCGATTGACGAATAAGGTGATTATAATAATATTGCCAATTGGAGGTGTTAAATGCGAGTATTACCAAATCAAGGGGCATTTTAAAATTGTTGTCTCCAATTTCTTACTGTAACAATAGTTTGCGAAAATACTTACAAACATTACGGTTGGTGCACAGAATCTCCAGCTTATCGTCCAAAACCTGCTGGGTCTAATTCCAATCATCTGTTCTATACAATCGCTCAACTTCTCTACGCCGAAAATCCACGAGATGGCGATGGTCTGAAAGAAGCACACCCACAGGAGGGACATACCGCTGGCAGAATAGTAATCCATCAATTGGAAGACGTACATGCCACCCTAGAAACCGCAGAGAAAACAATGGCCATTAAAATTTAGTATTCGAATGCCGTCGAATACGTGAAATTCGTACAAGAATCGCACATGGGGCTGAAAATATTGAGGAAACCACGCAACCAGTACAGCTGCTTCACCTAAAATATTAAAAAGGGTGATAACTGTAAAGGGGATGGATTGCTCTCGAAATCGGTGAGGTTGGGAAGTATTTGGAAATACTTGAAATATACGATTTTGTTTCAACAAGCGCGAATAATATTACGAATATGTATTAAAAAGTTGTTATTATTTATGACTATTCCATTTTAAGCACAAAATAGCGATCAATAAAATAACGATTAGTAGATTTTCAGATAAAGTCTACTACTGAAGCTAATCAAGGCGAATAATAACGAATAATATTAGTGGGAATTCTCTAGAAATGGAAATGCCCTCGGAGTGCTATTAGTAAACTAGCACACTTTGCTGACCAAAGAGCATATTGAGTGTTCATTTTACAAAGTAAACATCGTTAATGAATAGATTCGGGAATTAATTATGAGTAAAGAGAAGGAAATTTCTATGAAGTGACTATTTTACCAAGAATAGGCCATTTCATAAGCGTTCTGAAATAAATATATTTTTAAGAAATATAGAACGAAGAAGAATTTTAATTCACATGCCCAGTTTGAAAATGCTCAAGCTAATGATACAATTGGATAGTGGTGAGAAAATGGGCAATATTATCTCCCCACAAGGATTTTTTGCCCAAGTATTTTTTTTCTGATCAGCTTTTCAGCGATGGGGGACACCCAGAGTTTTTTCTGCGTGAGATTGTTAGAATATTTACAGATTTTTATTGCTTGTAGAATGTTTCTAGAATAATACTTAACGTACGGACACACACATCTACTTTTGTTGCAACACATTAAAAAACTGCGCAGTGACATAACGTGTGAACTCATTTACAATCTACAAAAGAGCCTTGTATGAGCGACTTCTGTGAAGGGTTGTGGTCACAGGAAAAATATTCATTTTAATGAAACTTTTGCGGCGGTTGCACGTGCAGTTAGAATTACTTAAAAATTCTCAAGCAAAATCTGTTATATGTACCAAGATTTAAAGAGAAAGTTTTTTCTCATTGATAAAACAATCGTAAAGATAAATCCAATAATCAAACAATAAAAAAATCGTTGAATATTTAGATGATATTTCGGCAATATTTCGTTGAGAATCTTCATCGGGGATACAATTTGAAATCAACTGGTGTAGATCACTCACATGACTCTCTCTCACATATCCCCCGGCTCTCCAAACGGTGCCACTTTGGGCAAATAAATATTTAACAAGGATATTAGGGATTGTGGCACAAAACAAAAATATTCTGAACAAAATAATTACCTAACAAAACTGTTCTCCACAGAATGTCTATAGTTTCTTTTCACGTAAAATAAAGCATTATACCTAATGCGGTTTTCTTTCGCAAACGCTGTTGTGATGATCAATTTTCTCTACCTTCACTAGGATCCGCTAGATGGAGATTTCTCCAGTGTATTTATAATTGTTATTATTTGCATAATACGGACGGTTTGTTGTGTTAGGTTTTAAGAAATACCGGAGAAATTTCTAAAAATAACTGAATTAACAGGTACTGCCTGTTTATTGCTTTACATTCTTTAATGAATCAAAATGAACGTCAAATCAACTGCCAGTTCATCAGTACTCCGTAAGATGGCGAGATTGCTAATCTCACTTTGACGTTGCCACTGTTTTAGGTTAAGTAACTGTTGTATGATGAATTTTCAACGTGGAAAGAAATTGAATAAAATTCGACAGCTGGACTTTTTCCCTAAGGTACAAGAAAGTTTTAAACAAAAATCGTCTGTAGGCGGCAGACGTAAGGTGTGCGTCACCTTGTCCATGCTTATTTGAGGTAGGTAACGAAGAAGTTAAATAACGAAGCAATAAAGAGTGACGTGCCTCCTGGCCTTAGAGAGCTCTATGGTGTCACTATGGAACACTATGGAACTATGGTGACAGGGAACCATACAAAGCTGGGAGATGAGGCAATGAGGAAGGGCGCTTTAAATACGATTTTAAGCGATTGAACGCCCTTGAACCGAACATTTCAGATCTGAGACATAAGAAGTATTAAAGAAAACTATTAAGGGGATATTCTGGATATTCTCGATATTCTTCGTGGACCACTTGCGGAAGTATGTGGCCCACACAGCTGTTTTCATCTGTCCGGCAGAATTTCTATGCCTTCAAATGACCAGTCCGTAATACGTTGTCAGGTATGTAATTAACTTATCGGTAAATTTTCCTGGTCCCTTTCCTCCAATACGCCTATCACCAATGTAATTTGTATACTTGACACTCTGTAACTTCATGGATTGGGAAAACATTTCTTTTACCGCAATCAATTGTCTACAAAACGTCAATTATTGTAGGTATTATATAAAAATAAAGATAGTAAAAATTTAAATTATTTTTATTAATTTTAATGAATGGAAAATTTTAGTTCGTTATTTTGAATAAACTTCAATTTCCTTTGATATTTTGATTTTATATCAGAAATTGCAAAAACAATATTTATGCAAAAACTGAAATATTAAATGCAAAAGTCAATTATGAAAATAACTCACTATTGGGTCATCATGTATAGACGATAACTTAAGCTTATATATGATAGCTTAGAGTATGACAAGCCATGCGTGGCCTCATTTATTAACATGGTTTTACTCAATATTATCCAGTCTGTGCGCAATTTTCATAATGCGTTATAAATTAAAAGGGAGATCTAGATCAGGCAGCTACAAGACACGAAAGGAGAAAACTTTCTACTCCTGTTATTACGTTGGATATTTAGTATATTATTGTTGTCAGTGCTAATAAAATAATTGTTCTCACACAACTTCGTGTGGCTGTATACATTCAGTATAAGCAACCAACATTGCACCAATGTAATACTTGTTGTAGTGTGGTAATGTAGAAATCTGTAAATAATTTGCTTTATCTTTTTAAATTTCAAATCCTGACCAGTGAAGAATTTCACAATAGATGTTAAACATACAAAACAAATTTTGGAAACTAATTTTCAATATTATATATCGATATATTATAGTAAGCAACATTTTACATAATTCATTTAAGTTTTTTTTTTGGTTGATGAATACCGGTTACTTAAAGCCTTAAATCTGTTGGAGAAACGAAACTCAAACTATGTGAGATTCTGGGCACAAAGGAATTTGCAGACAACAAAACTGAATAGAGAAATAGCCTTTTGGCTACTACGGAGGTTGATGGAAGTGGAGTTGACCCAAGTTTACACCATAGCAACATTTACTTTCTTTTAGGCTTACTTTTTTACCTGAAAGTGTAAGAGAGTATTGCATTTGTCAAAAATTTCTGGGGGTGTGATTTTGGTAATCTTGATGAATTAGGCTAATCTAAGAGTGCCATTTATGGCAATTGGTTGGCCCACCCATCTGTCTGTCTGTACGTCCATCTGTTAGCAACACTTTTCCTACTTCTATTTATTTTTAGGTAAAAAAAGTTTCAAATAAAAGTTCATTGTTTCAAATGCAATTTTTTGCAAAAAAATGCAAATAACTTCTAAATTATACTGTGTGTCCAAGGTTAACATGAATAAAATTAGTAAAGTCTGAACAACTTGTGTGAACCACTAGTGTTCACTAGTGTGAACCATTAGTCTTTGAATACCATAATTCAACTAGATATGTCAAAATCTCACCTTCGAAATTTTGGACCGAATGCATAACTTTCTCTTTGTATGAGAGAATTTTAACATCCCAGTGCGAGTTTTTTTAATGAACGGGATATAATTTAAAAATTTATTCGAATTTAATATTATTTTCCACTTATACACTTATAGTTGTCCACTTATACAAAGACAGATATAAACATACATTTGCATCAAGTTGTCTAGTTTCGTATGATTTCACTTATATATGATATGCTGCACATAAAAACGTCTTTGCATATTTGATGATTCATTTGTGAATCAATAAATGAAATGGAAGAAACAACGTAATTAAATTTTAAATTTGGTTTTATTTCTAGGAGTAGAAAAACAGCAGTTGCTCCTTCGAAGACTTTGTTTCAACTCGACCATGGCAATCGACCATGTTTGCTCTGATGTCGTCTTCAGATGTTGGTTATTGCCAGGTATCCAGCTTTAAAACTTGGGCTGTTTGTAATACCTGTGTGCGTTCTTGAGAAAATTTGCAGTTTTAAATGAAAGATATATGTTAGGTTTTTG
>JAWQRJ010000271.1:0-23557 GCA_033557515.1 Diorygopyx duplodentatus
CTCTATTAGAGTCCTAGGATAGCTCAGGTGGTAGAGCAGCCGACTAGTGATTGGAAGGTCGCGGGTTCGAACCTCGCTCCGGGACACTATTTTTCTTCATTCAATTTCCTTATATATATATATATATATATATATATTCCACGGCGACTTGACTAAATGATGTTGAAAACGGTTAAAAACACTATTGTCCCATTACAAACATGCACTACTGACATGTGACATGGTCTATCGGTTATGGAAGATACTCTATCGGTTATGGAAGATATTACGGTAATAATAGTCTTCACAGAAATGTTGAAAACAAATATATTTCTTACACCATGAACATCGCAAGAGAACAGGTTTATTGCAAATATTACATAACGCTACAGAACTTTCGTCTGTATGAAAACAAAAGCTAACTGCGGTAATTTTCAAATTGGGGAGACCTTTCATCAATCGTCTAGATATCCGCTTTTATATTAAGAATATTTGAAAACGTTGAAAAAATTTGGCGAAGAGAATTGATTGTAAATCTATGTCATAGTTCATAATTAGAACTTCATTGGAAAAATTTACAACAACATTTTTCCATCATCTAAAACCATAAACATCTAAAAGCTGTATCTCCGCTGTTGTCTTTTTTGGTATTGTCAACATTTTCATGTATTTCACATATTTATACATATACCTAATATTTACCGGCTACTTGATATTCGGTAAATAAACATACGTAAACCAAGTTTTGAAATGGCTGGATGTTACTTTACCTGATGTCGACCCAAAGATAAATATATTTACTGGTCGTAATAATGTTTCTTGAGCTAGAGGTCCAAATATACGAGTGGGTTCTTTTAACACTAGAAAAAGAACAGATAATAAATGGCCATTTGCAGAAATTGTTGGCATAATGGTGTAGCTATGAGTAACTGCATGTAATGACTCAATGACTCAATGACTCAATGACTCAATGACTCAATGACTCAATGACTCAATGACTCAATGACTCAATGACTCAATGACTCAATGACTCAATGACTCAATGACTCAACCGCACGACAGAGTCTACAGTTTTCGCACATAAAACTGACAAAGTTCGAGCAGAGTGTACCTCCAAATTAAATCCGCTTTCATCTGCGTTATAAACTTGGTGAGTACCAAAAAGTATTAATGTTATTTTTATCTTTATGTAAAAATCTGTCACCTATCAGACACAATTCCTCCGTATCAGAACGGGGAGATCGTGGAAAAAATTCGTCCATCACCGAAGGTGTATATAGTGAATTACATATCCTCTTCCAACAGAATCTTTGAATTTCTAAGTACATATTTTGCACTAAACTTAATCTTATTTCGATCCCTTCCGCCTTTATTTACGCTTTCTTTCCATCCGTATAGTTGCTGAAGGGTTTTTACTCGTATAAACCGATGTTGTACACTTTCTGCCGAACGTCTTTTTGTTTTTTCGGTATTCCAATATTCTACAACGTTAATCTTATAATCTTGTAATCCATGTCTACAAGCCTTCCGCTTTCGTCACAGGTATTATCTTCATTTAAAAAATATTTCTTCTTCACGCTCTACGTTCAAATTCTAATCCAATTTCATTTTCGAATGCGAATGTACCTTTTTCTTGTGCTCTTAAAATAATACCTCTCACAGCATCATGTAATTAAATTTCTTCGCGTATTACAGGTGAATCTCCTGTGTTGGATTAGATATTTGACAGCTCTTATTAACATTTTTATAACATTGACTGTGTTAACTTTTGCCATTTTAAAGGGCACTTCTAATAGTTTATAATAAAATATAGTTATACTCCGCAATGATAAAGTATAAAGATATAAACTTTACTCCAAATTATAACTGAAGATTGAAAGAGTAAGGAAAAATAGACTTATATACCTGTACACATAATCGTAAAATACATATTCGTAAATATCGATGTGGTTATTTGTTTGTGTGGTTATTATATGTTATAAACAAGTTTGTATAGCCATTTTTCAAAACAAGAGACTGATGAAGACAAAGAAAAACGGGAGAGTGTTTGGAATTTTTTCCTATGCATTTTATTGGATATAATTTTTTCAGGCAGTTTCATTTGTAAGATAATTGCAAAAAATCACTTAAGGTCAGTTTTTTTAAAATTTTATGGGTTAAAATATCCGCTAGGGGAGGGAGAGCTCGATGGATATGAAGATGGAGTAGAAGTAAAACGTACTCTGAATATAGGGGTCTACATCTAGTAGAAATTTCACACTTGTTCGGTAAAGGGTCGTAAAACGGTGACTTTTTGTTTCATTGTACATTTCGTATAAATTCGGAAACATCATCTGTCCAGACCCTCTTCTGATATATGAGATTTTAAGGTCAAAGCTCATTTACTTTGGCAGCGATAATAGATTTGAACAGCATTAAAATTAGATTATTAAGAGGATACGATTGATATTTTAATGTTTGTAACGACATTAGTAACGCGTGCAAGGTGCAAAGTGTAATTTCGCGTTATGAACTAAGGAAAATACAGAGCTAGCACTGAAGTCATAATATTGTTTTAGCCCTCCGGCTACTCCACCATTCCTACTTCAGCATATACGGTATTATAAACCATATAATGAACATTAATACATAAAGTAACATTATCTAACACCATTACACCTCTAGCTACCTTCAATTGCATCAAGCGGATTGTTTTTAAAGTTGAACAAGTGCTGTTGATCATGTGGTTGGTATACCATGACTTCACTAAAGTAGGAAGTGTCAAAGAATTGTAACTATAGTGAAGATAAGAAAGAATGAACATTATTTTGCACTGAAAATTGTTGGCTTTATTATATTTTGCTGGTTAAGACAGGTAATAGATTTTTAAGACTGTTAGTTTATCTTTTACAAAATTGCTGAAGCAAACTGCCATTAATGTAAATACACAATTTAACTTTATACAGTCTATCCGCAAGACACGACCGTAAAGTTCTCGTAAAATACTCGCATACTCTTCTAAATTGCCATAAATAAGCGTCGCCTTTTCCAAGTACCAACTTGGTTATCCGCAGTAAATCTTCGGGCAACTTTCTCGGAAATTCCGTACGCTGTAAATTTGCTGCCCCCTGTACAACTTCAGTACCTGGCGCACTAATGAAGCCATGCTGACAAGCGCAAAAACGGCGCGTCGATTTATACCGACGCGTCGACGAAAACAAAAACCAATTACGTCGTCGACCCGGATCGCCCTGCGACGTCGTCGGATGAAATATGCGAGAGCTCCTACAACGAGGGCGGACCGGAAGGAAAGCTCCCGAAACGAGCCGAAAGCGCTAAAGCACGTAAACATGTAAATTTCCAGCGAGTGGACGTCAAACTTGTACCGGCAATTAGAAATTTTAAACACTGAACGTAGAACGTAACTTTTCGAGAGGAATCTGTCGAATAGCATCCTAATGCAATAACGAATGTTTAAATGAAAACTTATGATGAAGAATGCAATTCATTTGCCTCTAAATAAATAGATTTCTAAGGAGAAATGGACTAAAAGTAGTAAAATACCACGAAAATAGTCATGGTTCAAATGGTTTGGATGATCACCTGACATGTTTTAGTTAATTTAATGGCCCAATTAAACAGTTTTCTACAGTATAATAAATCACGCCAGATAACCAAGAAAACAGGAAGTGAAATGTAATAAATCCTACCGCGTTGGTTTAGTGAAATTAGCAAATCATTGCAGGATTAGAACGGAGCGCTGAATTATTATAATACATGATTATTTGTTCGTGTGTCTGCAGCTTCATTGCGCTTTTACAAACGTCGGATATGGTTAAACTTTCTTACGTTAAATTTTAATCATGTTTACTTAAGCATGTTGAATTTAGGTAAACGTAATTGAGAAACTGCTTTCAACAAAAAGATGTACCTTCTAGATATCGCGAAAATTAATGCAAACGTTAAAGATAACCTGTCACTTCTTCTCTCAGAGAAATCTAATATTTCTACATTTAGATCCATGGTTAATCAGGTATAAATGATAGGTTACTTAATAATTTATCCAGTTAATAAGGGAAAGAAAACGGATTTACTTGAATATTTGAAAATAGAAAAACAAAAGTACGAAAATATAGGAACATTTTTAATTAAACAGATAAATTTTGATTACCAACCTATGCCGGATATATTAAATTTCATGCGAATTTCTGGCCTTCGCGAAATGCATTCTGTTGTTTTTTATTCCTAATCACAATAAGGATTCTGACTCAATGTTTCAACAACTTAATTCGGTATATAAAAAATAAGAAGGTTTCTTTTGGCTTTATTTTTTTGATAATACCTACTAGCAATTTACAAAAAAGAAATAACGTTCGATAACAGGGCGTCGTGTCTTGGTTTATTTATTAGCTGAACACAATTTTCTACTTTGCCAGACGACTATTTGTGACATCGTTTGAAAAGACCCAGATGGGAAGAGGACCGACCTATTTAATTCGATTTCAATTGGGGCGAAATTTAATTTTGTCGAATTTTCCATTTGGGCGACCTCTGAAAGGATAGGCCATCGATTCCGATGCTTTATAAAACACGTCCCAAAGGGATATAATTTTATTTTTCCTGTTAATGGTAAAGCAGTTAACGTATTTCGATTCCCCGAACTTGATTGATTTTATTTCCCATTTCCGCACGAGGGTTTTAGTAGGTTAGTTATATACATTAATTAATATATGCAGTTTCGTATGAATTTTGTGTTAAAATAATATATATTTCATTTGTGCATTATAATATATATGGTAATTTAGAAACTTTCGAACCTGAATATGAATCATAATGAAATGGTCACGTAGCTGCAATCGAATTAAAATTGAAACATTTTCGCCAACTAAACTCCAACATACAAATTAATACTTCCAATAAATTATACATGCAAATAAAACAGGATAGATCCGGCAAACTTTTTAAAGCAACTTTAGTTTATGGTGTTTATGGAGCGGAAAACTTTGTAATTATCTGCATAAAATTTTGGTTGCTAATCTCTTGGGAGGTAGGACGATCTGGAAGATTCATGGATATTCCCATTTAAGGCGCATTATCATTAAAATGCAAGCTGAAATTGTTTACAACCCATAGGTTGCGAACATTTCAAAAATATTTTTTGTATCTACGAAACCGTGATTTTTGTAGCAAACAATGGAATGAAAACTCAGGATTTTAGTTGTAAAAGTATTCTGGAAAGTGAATGCTGCAAGCATATAAAGTTTTTATTTTTAGAAAAAGCTTTTCTGCGAATAACTAAGAACTACGACACAAATTCAATTTACAATGCTGATGAGACTAATTAACCGACTAAAGAAATCTAACTATTACCACCAACTGAAACTTTCTCAATCTTCAAAGCAATCAAATAGTTGTTCAATGCCTTGATAACAACGAACGTGAGTTATTTAAGGTAGCATAAGATATTTTTCACATGATTTCACTTTAAATTTCTCTAAATTATTGGCAGTTGATAAACTGATAGTCATTTTCAAAATTACGTGTTTGGTCATGATATTGGTTTTCTAAAAAGCTTTTCTAAAAAGAAATTTTTATTGTGTTCATTAACTGCACCATTAATAAAAAAATCTTACATTCCTCACTAAATCTATCTTTTAATACAAATAAAAATTTCTTTTACTAATTCTGTTGTGGTTTTGATGTTTACGGTCATTTCTTTACAAAACTGGATTCTTCTGTCAGGACCCTCTTTCCATAGTTCATGGAATTTCTGTATTTTATATGAGTGATAATTGTTTAATTTCGGCACTCTGCGCACGGCTTCGTGTAATAATCCAGTTGTAGTAGTAGCTTCAGAGAAGCTACAGAAGTTCGGTCGGTGAGTGTATGGGCGGTGTGATCGTTAACGGAATGGGTCAGGTTAATGACAGATTTCCAGGTGCGGTGGAGGGGGAACCCTATATCTCTATTGAGGTTGTTAGAATGTTTATCGATTTCTATTGCTTCTAGAATTTTTCGAAGATAATAGTGGTTTTTGTGGGCTAGGATTTTGGTTTGCTAAAAAAAGATTATGTCTTTATGGTTTGTTTCAAGTCTATGCTCAACAAGTGCAGATCAAGCTATATGTTTCAACCTAGTGCAGTGTTCGTGCTCAGTTACACGCGCACTGGCAGGCCGTTTTGTTTCGCCGATGTACACACTACCGCAAGACCAACCAATATGGTACACGCCATTGGATTGCAGTGGCAAAGGAGGATCTTTGACTGAGGTTAGGTGATTGAATAAGTTGGATAAAGGAATGAAGACGGATATTATATTGTGGACGTAGGATTCTATTGATACGATCTGAAGAGTATCTTTGGAGAGTTTGTAGGTAGGACAATCTACGGAACTAACAATAGTGAATTCTGAGTGAAACATTAGCTTTGGGGATTTTAGGAAGACTGTACTGTAGTTTAGGGAATTTGGAGTTGTGAGGAATTAAGGTTTTTCTAAGGGATGGGAGGATGATTTGATTACGCTTGTGGTGGAACGTTCGGGCAGTTGATAATTATACGTAACCAGGCAACAGTCTAAGCACATTCAATGTATGCAAAAAATGCCACTTTTTGTAAATAAAAAATGTCTAATAACTCCTAAACGGTGCGAGTTTGCCCAAATACATGTTGAATAAAATGGACCAGAAATTTCATAAGGAACCCAAAAATGCAATAGCACACGTTGTATTCTATTTAAAAAGTTGCATAGCGTTTGCAAGAAATGAGATATCCTGTACATACAAAAATATTTCTCGAAGAAAGTAGAACTGAAACGATGCAACTTATATTTGAATCCTTTTTTGCCCAAAATTAATAGAAATAATATGTTAAAATCTCACCATCAAAATTGTTGACCGAATACAACGGGTAAATTTTTCTAGAACTTTGAAATTTTTTTTCTAGAAAAATATTGGGATAATGCCCCCCAAAAGTTTTAATTTTTATCACATTACTGTCGATTTCTCGAAAACTACGAAATCGTTTGTAACTAAACTTGAGAAAAATAGTTAGTTGCTATAGACAATTTTTTATAAAAAATAATTGCATACTCTCTGCGGAAAGGAGGTGAAGTGGGGTGGGGTGTAATGTTAAGGGATGGAAGTTTTACATCCTATACATTATTCGTTAGCTAGTACACCAGTATTATAGAACAACTCATTTTCAAATTTTTTCGTCTCTTTCTAACTTTCGCCTAAAACTTACCGTTTTCGAAAAAAATAAATAAAACAGAAACACTGTCTTTTTCAACTTTTTTATTCCAAATTTAGGTCACTGTGCCCAATTTTCAACAGTACCTGGTGCTTTATAAGCAAATCTTGGGTAAAATGTTTTGTTGCTATATTCCATTCGTTGGTAAAATTTAGACCAGCTACCCTTTATTGGAAAGGGTGGATTAACATTCTACCCCCAATGGGATTGGGGTGGAATAATCGTTCTACGATTTTGAACATTTTCTACATATTTTTATGATTTGGTATTAATTTTAATTCTTTCATGTGTCTTCTAAGTGCTAAGTTTATTGGTTTAGTGTTATTTTTTAAATACAATTAATTCATTTCCCTAGAATTTTAATCCAACAATCAAGTCGCCGCTGGAAACTGACAGAAGTAAAAATAAGACAATTGTCTATCATCTCATTCGCTCGCCGCTTCACGACCATTTTCGTGTAGTAGAATTAAAAAGCACGATGTAATGTGTTTTCTCCCATCCATTTCCTCCGTACTGAGGGTAGTTCCCTCATGACAGTTATCAAATTTCAACACGTTGTTATTGCCCTATTTTCCTTAGAGTTACAACCCTTTAACATGATTCAAACGTTAACATTTATACAGACATTAAGAATCTCTGAATTATCTGCTGTCAATATGATGTCAATATTAAATTGTAAATAAGATAACAAATTATAAATACAACATTCTGATATTCCACCCCCACCCAACTTCACCCTGTATCATAGAAGGACGGTGAACAATAATATTTTCATGATGTCCTGAATTCTGGAAGAAAAATTTGAAGCACACAATGCAATGTTTAATTTTTTTTTCTTCAAAATGCAATGTTTTGGAGGAATGTTAGACACAAAAAAATTTCAATCATTCTACAATGCCACGGCATTAGAACTTTCGTATGGAACTACCTTTTTGAAACAAAAGAAATAAACTAGGAAATAGTTAAATCAGTGTTAAATAAGGTAAGTTAATAAGGCAGGAAAGTGGCGGATTCTTTGCCATGGCTGACGTTTTGTAGCTAGCCAAGGCAAACAATCTACTTTTGCCGAATTAAACATAGAATTTAAATAGTATAATATTGTGCTCATTAAATAGTGCATTATGTTGTGCTCATTAAATAGTTCAAAGCGTGCAGGCGTCAGATGTTGAATGGACAGGTAAAAGAAGAATTTATCTTAATTTATCGCCTTTATAGGATTGGTATCCACTGATAATACCGTTTAACACAAGATTAAACGCTTTGTTAAAGATAAACAAATAATTTTTTTATTATAAACAGCCCAGTATCAAAATCTTTGGGCCAGTATCTGAAAAGGGGTGCACTTGTACATATACAAGTTAGTTAAATCGTCATAGTTTCACCTATAGAAACGCCCAGCACACTTTGATCGCGGCTTTGTGGGACACCTGCATTAACAACCTTTTTCATCAAAGGTATTTGAGACACAGATAACAAAGATTTTATAAAATAATCAATTTTTCACACCGACTGAGCATGTCAAAGTTTACTTTACTTTTAGAATAATTCTTTATATCAGCCTTTGGTTTACTGGTGTGTTTATCTATTTTGCATTGACTTTGTTTAGCTCAAATTCTGATTGCATTTCTAATGAATTCTGATGACATTTGTTTATAACTTTCATTCGTCTTTCTATTTGTAGGTTCATTCATCTTCTCCGCTTTGCAGGTCAATTACCATATATTGGCGCGTATCCATGTGAAACATAGAGATGATATCAAAGTGGAATCAACCGAACAGAGATGCATATCAAACTAAATTAACTCTAACTAAATGTATATTTTAGCAGGTCATCCCTGCGCATTACTCTGTTTTATTTCACATTTAATAAAGTTCTATAACAAGCTATCGGTTTGCAGCTCCTAATTTATTCAACGGATACGCTAATGTCTCTAGGAAGCATTCAAAGCACTCTTGCGGTACCAAATCCCCAAGGTATAGAAATTACTGCTGAGAACGCTATTAAATTATTAAACCACAGGTGGAATAATTGATTTTCTCGCAGTAGTGCCCGTTTAGCTTGTTTGTGTTTGATTTTCAGATTCTTGTTAATGGCTTGTGGTATGCCATAAGTCTTTGTTATTATCTAAATGGGGGGAAATATTTTACGTGTACAATTACATCTTTGTGATGCAATATTCTGATGTCGTGGTCTTTTCTTTTCAGATGTGCATCTTACCATCCATTCATACCGCTCTAACAAGAACATGACTACACGTAGATGGCCCAAACCACACTACCGCAAAGTGAAATTTAAGTAAGTTCGCCGGTTAGGCGCTTACTTAAACGGCCTTACCGCAGCAACAAAAGCAATAAGAACGGGCAGTGACGCCAAAACTGGCGGGGACCAGCAAAATGTCAAAGGATCTGATACTAATCATCGACCTAGACACTATAATGAACGGCAAGTTACATCACCTCCGCGCCGCGAACGTATGACATTGTGAGATGGCCAAGTAAACGGAAAAAAGAATACCGTCTAAAAACTAAACAAAACGCACAAACCAATCGAATCATGTTACCCAACATGCTGGTACACGCGCTGATCCTACTGACGGCCGTGGTAAGTTCACTCAGAAGCTACGACGAGTCAGCGAGCAAGATGTACTTCGCGATCGCGGCGACGCCAGGCGAGCAAAGCTTCGGAAGGGCTTTCAACAAGACCTTGATGAACATTACTCAAGGCATGATCACTAACAGTAGGTGTAACGCCAGCGTGGATATACTGACAGTGGAGTTGCCCGAGAACGGTACCTTTAGTGCAAGTTTATTGCAGACACTGTGCGATAAGTTTGAAGGCAAACACGTCATCGGCGTGCTTGTACTTAGTCAGAGCCCTGCCGCCCAAACTGTTTCGTTGGCTGCTACGTACTCAGGAATACCTGTTCTGTGGGCCAGTGGACATGGTGGGTTTTTGTCAGAGTTTAGGAATATGGTAAGCAAATTCTAATATTCATATTCTTATGGAACATATTTATAACTTAAATCAAGAAGAATTAGATTTAACTAATTTATTGCAGCTTGTATCATCTATTAATATTGTTAATTGTAAATTCTACTCTAACTCTCGTAGTTTATATATTTTTACTCAAACTTTATATACCGCATACTTCATCAATTGAATGCCAAAAACTTTGTTGGATTATCTTTCGGTGTTAACCGACATTTTAACCAACCTACTGAATAACTGCAAAATTGTAGTGTTTTATGTGATTAGTTGGTTAATCATAAGTTACCTATTTTTATTCCTAATCAACTTGATGTATACGCTATGATAATATTTTTGATATTGATTGATCTCGATTGGAAACTTGTTGTTTGGGTAAATAAAGAATTATTGTTACTGTTATAAGAATTATGTTCTTTCTAACACTTGAGTTGAATGAACAGACTACATACTTTTGGTCTGTTCGTTAATAATAATCGGAGAATGGTTTCTGATTAAGGATAAAAATCTTCATCAACGTATCAAACTAAAGCTGTCATAACATCACCACTTATACAAAATTCTGTAAAAAATACAAAACATTTTTTTACATTACAGTTTTGAGATTATAATTCCAAACGCGTGCATCATTTATTTCAATAGACTGTTTGAGAAGAAGTTTATTTATCAGTGGAATTGCATAACCTGCCATCTGCATAAAGTTTTATTCTATTTTTGTCACAGTACATATGAAGTGATGTAAGTTAAGCATCCAGCAAAGTTTTAATGGTTCACTACCATTAGGTTAAAGTAGCAGATTTTGTAGGTGTACTAACTTTATATTTTAGTTCGACCTACTTCGAGTAGCATTATCGAATCACATCTCTTAAGTGGCGAAGTTACAGTTGCTTTCAGAGCTGCCACACGATGACGCACTGGATCGGGAAATGACGATATTATGGCACATCTAGCATACACGCCATACAGACCCTACATCTAAGCGTCCAATATTCGTTCCTGTTATCGAAGTCGGGCGACTTCATACGTTCCTAAATCGAGTTACTGACCGTAAAGGCCGATTGAATTTCCTCTAAAATATCGTATGGGTCAATATGGAGCTACGTAACGGCTGAGTTACGACTTTGAGGTAGTTAAGCTATCGGTTTTATCAATGATTTATGTATCATATGGGGCTGTACTACTAATTTCAGTAAATATGTAAATACAATCTTCATTAAAGTACGCAGTACTTATTAAGAGTTTGCATCAATAATGACGCTTTCCAACAGTTCAAAAGAGTCGCGTTCGAAGTGCATTACAGATTCTGTGATACAGCCAGTAGGTGGCGCCCTCTTTCACCTCACCCTCCCAAAACACCCGGATTAATGATTGCCGAGATAAAGCAGGCTGGTCGTTCCACCAGGAGTGATTAAATTATTTTCCCTAATTGAATCACTGTATAACAGACACATTCATCAGCGTCCGCGTAATTCATATGCAAATTAGGGTGGTGGTAACGGTCTGCTCTTCATCTAGGCGGATATTAAAATTCAGTCGTGTCTTCGACTGACGTAAACCATGTCGCAAAAGTTGAGACTTGCAAAACGCTGTTTATCATGGGACAAAAATTCGCTCACGTACAGTGGAGACTAATAACGGGCATTAATGTCGCGCAGTAAAGCTGAAATATAGCGTTGGTAATGTCGAAAAACAGGCAAAGGGAAAACTGTAAACCGACGACCTAACGGCGAACAGTATCTAGAAGTTTCGGACTAAGCGCTAAATAATGGCTTAATGCTGGCGATATACAACTTTAGATGTTTTAAGTAGTTTCAAATTTGTTAGGGGATATATATGGTGAGACGATTACAACTTTAGTTAGAGATGACCTTTTCTATTTCTTCTTGGAAGTTTCGTGGTAAGTGATTAGGTTTTTATCAATTGTGAATCGAAGGACTGTTTATGGACTATATATGCACAACACAAAATTATAAATGACGAAGCGGAAAAATTAATAGAAGGGTGCGGAGATATATGTGAACACATAAAAGTACATAGAAACGAAACGTCACAGATTTCAAATATAAACATAAATCGTATGGTGAAAGTCCAATCAGGTTACAGAATTCAACTCTGTTCAAGCTCAAGGTTTTTCAACTCTGGCGATATCGGTGCGATGTGACTCAACGCAAGTTGATTTGACTCAACGTGATTAGACCGACGCGATGCGACATCCGAGTTTACATATATTATAAGTCACCTTGTGGATCGAGCTCGCTCGGGGGTAAATAACAAAACATTTTTATTTTTTACCCGCAAGCTCGCTCGCCCTATTTGGTAGCGTCGTCCATCAGTTTCGGCTCCCATTCCAGCAGCTTTGGCCACATTATGGCTCCTATGCCTGCAAGCTAGCTATAATGAGCAGAAACTCATTTTATATCTTCTCAATCGATTAGCACCACAATCTCTAAATTCTGCAAATATCACCATTATGTAGAGGTGAAGAAACCGGCAGACAAATAAATAAATATACAATTTTTTGAAGAGAAGACAAGCCAAGAAACTGAACAAAACAATGTTTACTGGAAACTTGCCTTTGGTTCCTGAGATACACCAAGTACACGAAATGTTACTCCGGATTTATATTTAAAAGCACTCATATGATTAAATAAATGTTTCCCTTCTCCAACATCTTCCTACCCTTTCAACTAGCCTTTTTTACAAACTTACCGAGCCATTTGTTAAATATTTGATTATCTATTACTTTATTTGTCCATTTATAATTAATTCCCTGTTTACCAGGTATATATTGTTATGCTGTTTCTAAAAAATTTAGTAACTATAAGCCGCTTAGTCAGATTTCGTTCTTTTCTTCTAAAATAATCATCTATAAAGTGATCGTTTTGATTTCTATTTACCTTTTTTTTAACTATTGTTCTAATTTCTATTATTATTAATTTTTATTAACGTGTTTTTGTATACCGAGTGCCTACAGTTTTATCATTTTATATTCGTGTTACTGACGACGCTGGGTATTACGTATGTTTATTTTGGTACAAACAAATTTTGGTACATCTGCTAAGAAATGAATTTTGTTTTTTTCACACAAGATTGGCGGATTCCTACCTTTTAATTTGCCATTTTGTAGTTTGCCTAGATGTTTGTTAAATATTTTAAAATCACTTGCTTCATTCATTCATTAATGCTTAATACATTTTAATTAACTTAATTTTACTCCAACTTTTAACGTTTATACAAGCATCTACGAAAAAGGGTACGCTATAATTGAACATTTAGTTTAAATTTAGTCTTCAACGTATTTGACTTGCGCAGTATTAGAATTTTAGACTATTTTATGCAATTTGTGATAATATTTTACCCGCACCCTGTACCCAACTTTAAAAATAATGGACATAATTGAAAATTGCTCGCCTTAGTTCAAAATCATATTTGGAAGCACACGACAATTTTTATTATTGTAAATTTTTATTAACGTGTTTTTAAAGAGCAGATACACGAAGGAACGAGTGACAATACGAAAATATTTGAGGATTAGCAAAAATTCAAAAAAGATTCTGGTCACATTTAATAAAAAATGTTTTTGGCTTGAAGTTTTACTGCATCAATTTTTTTCTAAAACTTAGATTTCTCATTTTTCATCTTTAATAATATTTAGCACTTTTAAGGTCAGCTCGTGATCCATATTTTCAAAATTAACTTTTTATGAAAATGCGTAAAAACATTGCAACATCAATTGCATTTGTTTTCCAGATTTCGCTTTTTTATTTTTTATTTTGTACATAAAAAATGGTTTAGTTAGAAGTATTTTCGATAGTAAATGAGCAAAATCCAAATTGAGAATAAAGGAATTGGGAGAAAAAAAGATTAAAGGAAGTATAAAAATGAAAACGAATAATGTCCAATCGCAGTTTATTATTAAAGTTGCGTTATAAAAAAGGAAACATTTCAAAGAATACAAATTTCTAATATTTACAATTATCACATTAAGGCTTTTGAAGAGCCAGACAAAATTTTTCTACACTCAGATACAACTTGCAACAGAAACTACCGTTGTTATTCGTTTTTCGTTAAACAGGAATTGAAGTATTGGATTAATTTTATTACTCTTCCAACTGTGTCATTGACAAACTTACCTTGCATTACCCGTTCACCATTTTTTTTGCTTTCAAATAATGTTAATTTTCACACCATACGTCGGAATCAGTATTTAAAAATGTTATATTAATTTCAAATGTCTTTAAAAAAATTATAGTTTGAGAGGAAACAAAAACATCGACTTCTTTGTCCACTAAATGATCCACTTCTTTGAGACCTATTGTTGCTCTATTACATCCCTATCATCATCAGCTTATTTTGATATTTTTGTCAAAGTATCATCGAAAAATTAAAATGCAACTTGCTCCGAGTTAAGATACTAAAGATGTTTGTTTTATCATTTTAAAGAGTGCCTTGTCTACAAGCTCTTTATCAATTTTTCTGTAGTCAACAATGATTTTGATCATTGTAGGTCTTGGTTGGGGGTTTGGGGGCACACATATTGATAAACAAATGTCTGTAATACCTTTTTTTTCTAAATCTGGTAATGAAAATTGATCCCTGAAAAGACATATTTTGAAAGAATAAATGGCCTTTGCAATCCATCTGGCGTGATGAATAGCACTAGGTACTCTGAAAAAAATTTCTTTTGCAGGTAGACGTCCTACAAAAATTAAACAAAGTTGGATGAATCCTTTATAATCATCCCTGGGTTGGTCTTTAAACAGTTGGATAAGAAAACTTGAAATTTGGTCTTAATTAGGTATTATTTATTTGTAATTGCATTTATTTGCGCTAATTTATTTTTCAAGCAGTCTTGAATGTTCTTATGCCTCTGTTCCATCTTTTATTTTTTTTCTGCACCTCTGACTTGCCAACTATCTACTTCCTATTCTATATCCTATATGAAAAAGGCATTCCATAAACCGAATCCGAGCAGGGCGCCGAAATTTTTCGGTAGGGCGCGACGAAACTAAAACCGCTCTGTACAGTGAATACGCAGCTCTTATCAGCCAATTTTGCAATGTATCGAAAGCCAATGACTGCCTCTACATCCTCATTGCAAAATCGCGGCGGTTCTCGGCGGTTCTCGGCGGTTCTCGGCGGTTCTCGGCGGTTCTCGGCGGTTCTCGGCAGTTCTCGGTGGTCCTTTACACTTTAAGACTAAGAAAATTATTAAAATTATTCACACATAAAACAAAACACGGTTTTACAACGCTACACTATAAGGCGCATTAATGACTTAAAAATAACAAATTTTAATAATTCAAATATTTGTAAGTAATCTACATACTTTTACAAACAAGTCCAAAAAGAATTTTAGAAAACACTTCATTTGTTATGGAAATATCGATGAAATAATATTACTCCGTTCGGCAGAGCGTCAAGCGCGCTGAACGTCCAGCTGTAACGCTAACTTTTGAACATTTCCTCTGCCTCAGGTAATGCGCCTAGGAATCTTTCCTTCGGGCTTCTAATGCCCCAAAGTCCCCTCAACAAGACCCGATTAGAAAAAATTCGAAATGCCTACCTTGGATTTTGTCATTTTTGGCCACGAAATCGTGAAAAGGAAACACTGTGCGACGTGAGAAACGTCAGTAATTTTTAAAGACGTGGTTCCATCGGTGGCGCGTGGTCGTATCGGTGAAATCGTGACGTAATCATGAAAAATTCCCGACGTAATCATAATCGAAATTCGCATTATCGTAATTCTTATAATTAAACTCTCCGATGTGCGGTTACCTTGTGGCACGCATTCTTTCCGATTGTTTCGGTTAAGATCTGCCACATTAAACGTCAATAAATTATTGTCGATTTTCAAACACTCATAGAAAACTAAAGTGAGTTTATTAAATGTGGAGACCTATCTATATATCTATATAAATCGAATTCAAGGCACGAGATTCTTGAAATCCTGCAAATATCCCACAAATGTAGGGTACAATTGCTTTAATAATATTGCTATTAGATACGGGATGCTATATCGCCCTAATTTTGCTATATTAGGTAATTGTTTACAACACTTTTGAGAGTCCTCAAATGACATCCTCTAAGGTGGACGCTGTAATAGCTTTCATTTTAAACAAAACAAGTAAAATTACGATTGATGACTTATGATTTTTGTATCGTCCCTTATTGCGAGACAAAAACTATTTTGGTGACCCTACTTTTCCGAGCGAACCTAAAACCCTGAGCAGAACGCTGTAATAGTTTGCAGTAATTACAGTTTTGGATTTTCAAATACTTTACCATATCCTTTTAAGCGAGGTTACTCATTGCAAGCACAGAGATACTTTCATAGAGGAGAAAACATTACATTTGCAGTGGAGACGCATATTAGGAAATGTGTTGTTACTGTGGTATCTGTGATTCAGCGGAACTAATTTCCATTCCATCAATGTGCACGTGATGATTTATCCAATCTATAGCAGAATATGGCAGTGGCCGCGTTGACGAATGCTGAGTACCTATGAAAGGTGTGTATATGAACTCCATCAAAGCTTTTCATCAAAGCTTCAAACGTGGACTTGCCCAATGAACCAGTTTATATCCCAAAAAGTGTTTTCCATACACTTGTGTGGACAAGCTTTATTTTAATAAACACGAAAGTAATTGATTACAGCAAGATAACCTATTCCCTGTATTTGTTACTATCCTGTATTTGATACATGTACTTTCTTGCAATTTTTTCCCGTTCCCTGTCATTTCATCTATTTCATTTAGAACACTGTTCTAAAAACTTGTCACGTTATTGTGCAACATACTAAAAGTACAAATATCGACGCAACTTCCCCAAGATTACAGAATACATGATAGGAATATATTGCGCACAACTGTTCAGGATGCAACTCACGTACCCTAATACTACCCGGGCAACTGTCGAAGTACATATAACGTCGAATTCTTTATGTAATCCCTATCGGGTTTTGTAAAGTTAGGTCGTCTGACGTAAGCATCCCTCCAGGATCAACAAAATCTAGATTTAAGCGCATACGGCACACTTGCTGGATCCAATCTAATCTCCGATCACGTAAGCGCTTAACGGAACAACAAAGTGCAAAAATGTTCTGGGAGTTTATGAATGTTTCATGAATATTTATCTCCTGTGTTAAAGCCGTGTATTCCAGATAACGGATTTATATTGGATTAACGATCACACGGAATTCAACCAATTTGTAGCAGCTAAAATTAGAAATTTAAATTAATGTTGTTTCTGTTTTTTATACGATTGCATATGCTATTAGTTTTATTGCCAGCTAATGTTTTATGTCGCTCAAGTAGCCATTAAGAATGTAGTTTATGGTAATCGGAGATTCTGAGAGGCTTTTATGTCAAGGGGAAAATGGGGGAAAGTATAACAATAAATGTAAGCGATGATTGAGGGTGTCAAATTGAGTAATTTGTTAATATTATGGTATACGTTTGAAAAAGATTATAGCATATTAACTAAAAAGCATTTTTCGACACCTTTCACCTTTATATTTGAACTTCATGAAATACATGCATGTCGTTGTAAGATCCAGTAGGCATTACCATATTCCTTTTAAACTGTCCCTCCGAAATGTAAAGTACCCGAGGCCCGTAAACCTTTGAGAGTCTAAAGCATTTCAGATCTTCCATCCATTAAACATTCCCAGTAAAAAATTTATCCCCGGGGCTCGAAAGAGCCTCCTGCTAACTTGGCAACGATCGCAGAGCCGTTCAAACCAAATCGGTCACCGCGCGAGTGGAGAAGGTCACAAGTTACTTCCAAGCGATTACCCAAACGGGAAAAAAGACAATACCTCGGCAGCCCAGACGGCTCTGGTAACTCACACCCTTCTGCCCTTCGCAAAATCCAGGACAATACATCGTCGAACGAGGAAAAACACGCTTGCTGTCGCCGAAGAGAAAAATTCAAATTGCTCTGACCCTTTCATGAAATTCATGACGTCACTGCCTTTATTTTCATTTAATCGACATTGGCTGGGTCGTAGAGCTTAATTGAAATGGCTCCATCTCATACGAGAAGTCACAAAGGCGTAGACGTGGAAATATAATTTACTTTTGTCGCAAAAGGAAGAGGCGATGCGACCAGTTTAATCAAGTTAACTGGAGGTTATTATCGCTTTTGAATTAACGTGGGTTGATAAACGATGGATTATATCGCCGCAGGTAGAAACTATAATTACAAATGGTAAAAAATATATGTAGGATTATTAATTAATAAGTACACTGACAACGCTAGTGAAATCTAAATGTAATGCCTACTTCTTTTGATGTCTGGTCAAAGTACAGGACTAAAGAACTTCTTTTTATCTTGTTGATAAATATAATGGAATACAAAGGTCGCACACTTCCGGAGTTATTGGACGTTTATTGCAAAAAATGACGTTTGCTTTATCAAGACGTCAGTAATGATGAATGTTTCAAATAAAAGTTACAGTACTTTCACTCCTGTAGGATATAACATTACATCAATATACATAGGTGTCCCATTTCTTCTAGACGCTATGCAACTTCAGTTTTTTAAATGGGGAACACCCTGTATGTTATCGCACTTTTAGAATTCTTGACGAATTTTTGGTCGATTTTATTAAACATATACATATTTGCCCAAAGTTGCACCATTCAGGAGTTATTTACCATTTTTTTTACAAAAAATGTTAATAAATTCTACTAATAAATTCAAATATGAGAAATGTTGATAACAGACGGACCTACTAGGATCCATCGATATTGTAGTATGCGTCAGCTTTTAATCTGTTTAGTTGTTGGTCACTCTTTTGGCCTTTGTTTGTATATGGGAATCCACAACTAAAAAATATATAAAATAAACATTAGCTTAAATACATTTTTTTACTACATGTTACTAATTTTTTTAATAACAATCAAAATTCTTACAATTTTTGATCTTCTTAAAAGGGGGATCTCAATTATTGAGATTTATTAATTACCGTACGTATGAAAATAGTGGATGCCAAAAAATTGCCTAAAAATAGCCAATACAAAATACTTTGCTGTATTTTGTATTGACTAGTGGTAACAACAAAAGAAAATATTTTTTTATTGTTATCTTTATCCTAAAACTTTAACGTAGGAAAAGAGATTCGACAGTTATATTTCATAGCATTTTGCATTCTAGATAGTTGACAATTTAGCATGTCTGTGAGTTTGTATTTATATAATCTGTAGGCAATAAATTGCATGGTAAACATAGCAACGTTGTGTGCCATCGCCCAAACATTGCTATTTTGCGGCATGGTTCAGATTTTTTTTGACAGTTCTGAATATGACATCCTCTGAGGGGAGGCTATAACAGTAGTATTAAGTCAAGATAAAATCTTGAAGTGAATTCGCTGAATTTTATTTATTTGAAATCTGGGTTACAATTGTTTTGGACGATGACCTTCGACGGACCCCCAACTGGAAAACTATCAAGCTACGTGTTACAAATTATATTACTATTGCTAAGTTAAATCTAATGGAAACGATATCAACATTATTCTTGCGTGAATTACGATTACAAAACTATTATAATGAAAATAGAACAAAGTATCTTACCGTGTAGGTAACGTAAACAAATTAAAATACAGCTGCACATTAAGATGGAAAATACGTCGAAAACTCAAAGGAGAACGTCTGGATATCATTATAGGTGTGTTTTTGTGTAAGAATGACTAGAATAAGACTAGGATAGTTATAGAAAACACGGAGTTCTGTGTGTGCGGGTGATATGGCACATTGTAGGTGAAGTTAACTGTAGATGGCGCTGAATTGATACTACTTAATTTTTTTAAATATACGTATAAATGTATAGGAATATACTATTGGTTTATTATGTTTAAAAAAAATTGACGGTTATCAATTCTATAAATTCATTTAGTATTTTATCAGGGTATAGGTATTTATATCTGGCCATCCATCTCTTCTAGAGTAAATCCATCTATCTTAATTTATCCATAGAGTGAAGAAGTTGAGTTTTACGTACGTCCATTATGTAATTATGGTCTTCAATGTGTTTATTGACGGTTGAATTTTTGTTTTTTTAATGTTCTTTAAATCTACTTTTTATTTCTACTCGACTGACCGATATAAAAAGAGTTGCATTCATTCCACTTTTGGAAAAAGTGGAATCTATACAATCCACTTCTGAAACAATTGTAATCCAGATTTCAAATAAATAAAATTCATCGAATACACTTCAAAATTTTCTCTTAATTTAATATTATTCTTCGATGAAAACGACCTTTATCGATCATGCTATTTTATATATATTTTATATGCTGTTTTATAAAACAGCTTACGTTTTAAATAAAGCAGATAAAATTAAGATTGATGCCTTCAGAATTTTGTATCGTCCCTAATTGCGAGAAAAGATACAATTTTGGAGGCCTAATATTGCCGACAGAAAGACCAACAATAGCATTCAGATATCGTTGATTACATTTGTAATAATATAGACAAAACAAACAATTAACTTGTCACGAACGTTGGACGCACAAAAACCAATGCGCAGTAGGGATTATTTGAACACGCTAGACATACGGATACAAATTATGAAATCATGACATTTTTTAAGTAATTTTTGAATGACAAAATTAACCATGCGGGGATCATTCATAAGCTGGCAACGCATGATAGGTGATGTGGAAGTAACTTCAGTTGCGTCTTCGCCTGTCATTTGATTCATATTCGGTTGAATTCTCTAATCTGGTTACAAGGTTATTCACCATGCGTTTACCTTGGATTGTTAATATCCTTAGCTTCTCCAAGCTTAGCAAATTAACCATAAATTTTCGAAGAAAAAGTCGGTCTCATTCTTTCTTGATTTAAGGTATTGACAGATGGCACGAATAAGCACGCTTCGTAAGGATTTGCAGTGTATACTCAATTCCACAATCGTCTCTAGGATCGTACAGTATACTTTCCACATTATTTCCATTATGGGAATCCCACGAGTGTCGACTTACTTATTTAACAGGTAAGCAAAAACAGTTATCCTATCAGGGACGGCCACTTTGTACTTCTGTATATCGGTCCGATGCAGGTTGGTTCTTATATTGTATAAATTCAGCAAATTTTCTATACTTCGGATATCCCTCCGGGAGATATTGCAGAGAAAGAAATCGGTAAAATATAAAAAGAGGAAAATAAAGAATTTAATGATAAATAAAAGTCGCGTGATGCCATTTTTGAGACTTTTCCTTTTGCTGCCACTGCCATTTTGTCACATTACTAATATAATAGATTAGTTACGTTTCACATAACTGAGTATTTATTTGAACATTCATGAGATTTTTTCCAAAATCAACACAGTTTTAGTTTACATTTGTTAGTTCATTTGACGTTTACAACGCCAATATCGCAGACCTACCTTCCACTAGCATTTTATAAGTAGTAATTTATATAAGTAGTAATTTGTATGTATGTAGTATATGGCGGCGAATATTTACAAAATGCATGTATATTATTTTTTTCTTGTGTTTTGCTCTGTTCAAGGAGTACAATAAATATATTTAATATTATTGTGAAACAATACTCCCATTATCACATGTATATCATAAATTTGGTCGTGTGACGTTTACACCAGATATTTTGTTAAATTTATAGCTACGAGATAATGGATAGATACTATGTTGATCTTAGAATAGCTTTCGTGAAATAGGGTAAGCATTCGCAAGTTCATCAGTGGACTTTAACACAAATAAAGAACAAAACAAAGCAGTAGTGATGTAAAAATAAAATTTAAAAGGCATTTTGTACACACAAAGTGTAGTTGGTAATGATTTTTTGTTGTACCAATGGATATTTACCTGCATATTATATGTATTTAAGACTTATTTCTATGAACCGCTACGATAAATATAAGTATAGAAAGCAACTCTAAAGTAAATGCAAAAGATCCCTTGAAATTTTGTGTCCACTTGAGACTATAGACTATATTATATCTTATTTTTCACACAACATAGCTTATTTTCAACACAACCTTAAGTGAATGCCAACTTCAGCAAGTCTTCTGCAAATCTTTCCAGAATTGTCGTTACTGACTGTTTTTTCGTTGGCCCTTTTAATTATTGGAAAAATTAATACATTAAATTAATCTTTAATACACTATATTACAAAGTTGCTTATAAGGTCGTTATTTCAGAGTATGCAGAGCATGCAGAGAGAGCAGACGTGCACGGTTCTTGTCCCACAACAACACACGTATTTTAAAGTATATTCTCGATACAAATAAGGTACTTAAACAGTGCGTACTCCTCGTTTAAAATCCCCCTGGAAAAGGAAAGATAGCCCCATTATTGTGAAGTTGATCAATTATAAAATGTAGGCTACAGTTTTCCGTCAAAAGAAACGGGTAAAGGGTAAAGGGTAAACGGGGGAATAACAATTGGTGAAGATCTGACACAACATCGAGTTACGGAGATGCAAAAGTTGCAGTCAGGTTATGCTGAGTATGGCAGGAGAGCAGTGTGGAGTCGCGATGGTTCGTTATACGTGCAAGACATGGATGGAAAAAAGAAGAAAATATTGGCTTAACAGTGCGTATAACTCCAGTATGTTTTGGTGAGCCGCAAGATTGTTTTTGTGTTCGTTAAAGACACAAAACTTATAAAATAAGCATTTGTTGTTTTCTGTATCATGTGCTTTTGCATTTTGTTACTTTTTGTCTGTTATTTCAAATATTAATTTTATATGAATATAGTTCGTGAATATTAGATCATTGCTACCTTGCTTTGCAGGATTTCGTCAGTATATGTTGGACAATGATTTTGATTTGATTTTAGTTACCGAAACCTGGTTACCAGATAAATTTTCTGTGGATTCATGTCGTATAACTGGGTATTCTTTTACACATTGTTGCAGAGTGGAAAGCAGTGGGGTGGTGTCGGAATTTACATTAAGAACCGTTACAGAATTAGTTAAATCAACCTTCATAGTTATGATTATTTGGAGCAATTGTGGATTGCCGTGTCAGTCAATAAAACTAGATATAGCGTAGATGTGGTGTATAGACCACCTAAGGGGAGGTCTTTACTGTTTTTACAAACTTATGAGAGGACCTTGGGGACGGTGATACCGCAGTGTGACGAACCATTCGTTGCAGGTTACATAAATGTTGACCTACTGCACCCGGCTAATGCAAATGCTTATAATTTTGTTGATGTTTTGGAGGCTTACGGTTTGCATCAGCTAGTTCATGTAATAATTTCTCGCTTCTTGCACTCTTCGCATGGTCTTAAGCCTTGTACACACTTGTATACAAAGTTGAGCGATTCTTGTATATGGACAATGTCTCTATACAATCGGGCGATAGTATATATACAATCGAGAGACAAATTCATGT